>SEYY01019048.1:210000-212433 GCA_009176605.1 Armadillidium nasatum | reverse complement strand
GATGATAGTTTTAAGTATCAGAGTGACTACCTATCTTCGAGACTGGCTCAACATATAAGTGTTTCCAGAAGAGAGGAAAACTATTAGCACTGATGCATTTAGAGTAGAGTCAAATGAGGACAGGTGATGGCTCAGACGTATACTCTCTCAGAACATGGAGAGAAATGCCATCTGTGTCACTAGTCTTAGATCTACGATCTCACTTGATCATAGGACACCTGAGAGGAGAAGTATAAGGGATGCATGAATCGTTCAGGATGGAATTGGATGAAATAAGGAGGCTGAAGAGATTTGCCTCTTCAAAAGGAGTACTAACTATAGATAGTAGAATAGTAGATGGAACATAAAACTGATACGTTCTTGAAGATAGGCAAGAAATTTTTGAATCCTTTGAGGATGCGACTAGCTGTTCTCAACTGAAGTATTCTGTTTCACCAGAATTTTAAAAATTTCTTATGTTCGAGAAATTTAGTATTATCTTGAGTAGATACATTCAAAATATAATCGTATACTGTTTTTCAGACCAAAAAAATGCACAATAAACTGTCTTCAATCAGATGAAAATATAAAAGATTTATCAATTCGCAAGTGTAATAGATTCTAGGTTTAAGCTTGACTGGTGCCCTTAAAAGGGGTAAAGTAGCAGAATGGTTTCCTTATTAAGAACACATTCATTTTCAAAACTTCAAGAGCTAATATTCGTTATTTCGGTATAAGATGATTTGCCTCGAAGAAATTCATGAAACTCTCCATCAAAGAAGAAATTGTTTAGCTTTATGGCCTCCACAATTCAAAACTCGACAGACAGATATCAAATACGGGAGCGCATTATTATTCTGCATTTGTGTGCAATGCTGCATTTTCAGGGACCTTCCTGACCTTTTTTTTGTCGGTTCACGGACCCACGCGGACCCTTGGACCCCAAATTTGAACCAATTTCTGACGGATTGAACCGAAAAAAAAATATATCAGGAAAGAGAGTGAGGTGAACGCAGCGATTTTGCAAACTCAGGTAACTTCTTGATAACATTTTTTGGGGGTTCACGGGCCCCCCGGTGCCCCTTCCCCAGACTTGAGGCCAATTTCAATGGGTTGAACCCCCCAAAATTGTGTCAGGAAAGAGCGTGAGGTCAATTTGAGCGGAGTGATTTGCATTGCAAATCAAAATCCCGTTAGGCTCAGGCTGGCAGATTTAGCTACCTTGAAAAAATCTGGCATCTGTCGAAAATACTCTATATATACTATATATATATATATATATATATATATATATATATATATATATATATATATATATATATATATATATATATATATATATATATATATATATATATATATATATATATATATATATATATATATATATATAAATAGGTTACCGACCACTCTTTTTACTAATTAGAGTACAAAAAATACTGAGAAATATTGAGATTTAAAATTAATTAATAATTTAGAATTCTAAGAATTATTAATAAATATATAATAATATTTATATATATATATATATATATATATATATATATATATATATATATATATATATATATATATATATATATATATATATATATATATATATATATATATATATATATATATATATATATATATATATATATATATATATATTGTAAAAGGCATAAAATACGTTTTATTTTTATGCGTTGAAAATTTTGTTTCGATTTTTTTTTTTTTTTTTTTTTTTTTGTCGCAGAGATTCGCTCGGACATTGCAGTGTAATTATTGCTTCAATGGATACGACTTTCCTCGATTTACTCTATGTTTATCGTTGTGAGGGAGCTGTGAAAATATTTCGGATTGGTTTTGTATTAATAATAAAATTGCTACTCTTAAAATAACTCGTCTCACTAAACTGAAATAGTCATTTTTTACCGATACTTTGCTTTGTTTTAACATTTTGTGCCATAAATTGTAAGCTTTTACTTTATTTTAACGATGGTATGAAAAACCGATATATATATATATATATATATATATATATATATATATATATATATATATATATATATATATATATATATATATATATATATATATATATATATATATATATATATATATATATATATATAATTTTTTTGCATCACTCTGGTTGGCAAAGACTAAAGGCTTACCAATATTCCACCAGAGTTAGGAGGATAATCTGAATCAAAACCAAATTAAAAATTGACATTTCCCGGATACAAAGTCATTGAAGATATGTGAGATTGTGAAGTTAAAGGAAGTTAGGGAAATATGTAAAGGAAGTGTGTTCCAAACTTACCAGTAAAGTGCATTTAAAATTGAGCATAGCGGTTAAGTTTGGGGTCGGAGAGTTGGATAGAGAAAAGATGAGACAGTTTTAAAAGTTGTCTCGTAAGTCCTTTTCACTGGAGGAGATTTATAACGAGAGTCCGGAAGAGGAGTATC
>SEYY01019048.1:195000-202500 GCA_009176605.1 Armadillidium nasatum | reverse complement strand
ATTGTTATACCTTTACCTCTACCGGTACTCTTCTCTGTATCATCAGCGGGTACAACATTCCCACGTTGGTTCTGTATTTCATTCTCTCTCTCCCAGCTCCACCTCCATCCAGCCTTTTTGATTAAATACCACCCCTAGATATTTGAAGTTACTTCCCTTCTTCCGCTGAACGTCCTCTCTCTTTGTATCGATATCACCATTATCTCGGTATTTTCCTATTTATCTTCATTCACCATTCTTTCATAACATCCGTTCAAATATTCATTGCGTTTTGTAGTTCGTGTTATTCCTTGTCACCACTGCCGCATCGTCCGGGTACACAAAAGTATATTATCTACTCCCTCTGGTGCATATTCTCTTCAAGCAGTTGTCCATATACAACGCAAGCAGGGTACAACTCTGCCTGCCTTACTCCAGTTCTTGTTTCAAACCATTTCTCTCTATCCATCTCCGTTCTTACCGTATTCGTTGGGGTTACATATATATTCTTAATTATTCTTATCAGCTTCTTATTTATACCATACACTGGATCCTCCATCACCCTTCACAATCTATCCCTCTGTATTCTATCAAAAGCCTTTTCCAAGTCTATGAAAACTATATATCCTGTCTTATTCCATTCTACGTTCTTTTCCACCATTTTTAAAGAGAAGACCAATTCAGTTATGCTTCTTTTTGCCCTAAATCCGTGTTGCCGCTCTCCGATCTTCTCCCTCCAACTCCCTTCGTAATCTCTTTTCTATTATTTTATTTCTCATGTTTAAATGCGCTCAATAGCAGCACTATTCTTCTATAATTCTGGCATTTCCTTCTATCTCTTTTTATGTATTTGGTATATCACTGCCCTTCACCACTCCGACGGTATGTTTTCCTCCTCCTGCTCGATTCTTAGCCCTAACATAAGTTTGCCTATGTTCCTCTGTCCTCCTTTTTATCCATAAACGGTATTTCTTTTTTTTTTTCTTTTACTGCTTCCCCAACTTCTTCATTCCACTACGCCGTCTTCTTCCTTCCTTCCTCCACTTATTTGTTCCAATTACCTCCCGTGTCATCTGTTCAACACCCTCCTTGAAAACTATCCAGTCCCCCCTCCACTCGCTCCACAGTTCCTGAAATTATTTCATATTTTCTCATGAACTTGTTGTTGAAGTTTTCCCTTCTATTTTCATCCCTTAATTTTTCAGTGAAATATAGTTCTCCGGTTATTTTCTTTGGTGTCCTCCTTTTTCCATCTTATCTTCCCTATCACAAGTCTGTGATCCGAATCATTTGACACCGATGATACACTTTTTACATCCTCGAACACTCTCTTATCATTACCAATCATTAAATCTATTTTTCCGCGTATTCTTGATCTTCTGAATTCTATCGGTACCATGTCCACTTCTTACTCTCCTCATGTTTAAAAACAGATGTTCATAATCGCTACGCCATTACTTATGGTAAAGTCCACCAGTCTCTCTCCCTCTGTATTTCCTGTTCCTATTCCAAATGCTTCAACAGTAGCTTCTTCCCCTTCTCTCCTCACTCCCATATGAGAATTTATATCTCCCATGACTATTATATACTCTCCACCTCTTCCATCACATAAATCCTGTAGGACCTCCATGAATTCTTTTCTCTTTTACGAGTCTTCCTTGGTGCGGCGTATATATCTGTATAATGCTCAACTTTGATTCTCCAACCTTCCATGTCACGGTCATAATTCTCTCGTTCACCAACACCGTTTCTGTTACAGGACGATACATCTCTGGTGTCATAACTATCGCCAACTTGTATCTTCACTCCTCCTGCCTTCTTTTGTACACCATGACATAATCATTGTGTAATTTCTTCACTCCCTCTCCCTTATGCCTCACCTCTCACACCCCAAAACATCAAGACCCTTTCCATCATCAACTCCACAGCTCCTCCTCCTTTCCAAAGAAGGTGCTTGCATTTATTGTATCTATTTTATAGCGATAGTCCCTATTCTGTAGTCCTTTATCTCGCCAGGTCGGGTACCTAGAAGTCTGTCCATTCCAAGACTCAACAATGGTTTAACGAGCTTGAGTTGTTTTTATGTTGGTGGCTTGCTAGGCTTGTCCCAGCAACCTTCCTCTTTTCTCCGGGCTTGGGACTGGCGCAAGGATCCTCAGAACTGAATATCCTATTTGATCCTATATATATATATATATATATATATATATATATATATATATATATATATATATATATATATATATATATATATATATATATATATATATATATATATATATATATATATATATATATATATATATATATATATATATATATATATATATATATATATATATATATATATATATATATATATATATATATATATATATATATATATATATATATATATATATATATATATATATATATATATATATATATATATATATATATATATATATATATATATATATATATATATATATATATATATATATATATATATATATATATATATATATATATATATATATATATATATATATATATATATATATATATATATATATATATATATATATATATATATATATATATATATATATATATATATATATATATATATATATATATATATATATATATATATATAAAAAATTTCACTGTCCAGACTTTTTTCCTATTTGATTTTGTCTTTTTCATACTATTGTCAAGTATTAGGTTTTATCACATTTAAGATTGAGATCTCATCTCTGCATCAGCTGATGCATAATCTTCGACAGTGGTAAACTATAACTTTTATAATGTATAATAAAGTTTACTACATACTATTATCAATAAAAAAAAAATTTCTCTTCATTAAGATGTAGTTGCAAAAATGTACCAAATATTTCGCGTAGGATTTATTTTTGAAATTATTTTAAGATTCTTATTTCGAACTGTAAATTAAAATCTTATCTTTCTATATTTATTCTTATATATACCTTATACCCACGACTCTTTATATGTGTACATTTTGAGCTCAGTCTTGAAATTTCATGAGTGTGAACGGCAAATTGTTAAAACTCACTCAAAACTCAAAAAGATTTTATGCCCTCTTTTTACCTTCTTTGAGAAACATTTATATTTTACCATGACAACAACTCAAGTTCGAATGGAAAATAAAATACAGGGGAGCAATTTAAACTCCTTCCCTTTTTTTCCCCTCTCGCACATTCCTGGGCCTATTCTTATAACGTAATTTTATTTGTACATCTGGCCTTTCCCACCGGTTATACTATATATATATATATATATATATATATATATATATATATATATATATATATATATATATATATATATATATATATATATATATATATATATATATATATATATATATATATATATATATATATATATATATATATATATATATATATATATATATATATATATTGTTAAAAAGGAAAAGTTTTCTGTTAAGAAATTTGTCATATGTATGTTCAAAAACGATGAGAATGAACTGATACTTGGACTTCTTTTGCTTGTAATTTATTTTCATTGTCTAAAAATGGTATTTCAGTTTACTGTTTTCTTAATCTTCCTTGGAGGTTTAACTTTGAATCTTTCTTAAACAAGCTTGCAAGTGGTTATATATTGATCCCATTTTGACGACATTTAATTTGCTTGTTTTGTACAGAAACTTAATTCGTTCATGTTCGGAGTGTGTGTGGAAACTCCTCATTTTAGGTGCTTCTAACACACTACTCACACAACCAACCTTGAAACAGTGACGTCTATATATGGAATTTTTCTTTCTCCAATTCTCGTCTCCCTTACTCACTTTCTTTTAGATTAAGAACAATTGAAAACTTTTTTATATTATAACTATTATAATGCTTACTATTATGAACAGTTTAGTTGCATATCTTCTTTTTGGTAAGGCTTATGTAACTTCTTTTTGCACATTCTCATCTTTTATTTTACTATTTTACTACGTAGCAAGCCTGGAACTCTCTTCCTCATTTTCTATTTTTCCCATTCCTTTTGAAGTAAAGATTCACTCACTCACAGTATATCGTAGCATGTCGACCTTTGTTGTGTATTACGGTGTTTTTCTCTTTTGGCGAGTGACCTGTAGACCACTAGTCTTTTACTCAGTGATATAAGTAGTAAGGGGACCGACATCGGCAGATGCCAGATTTCGAAAATCTGGCAACCTGTCCCTAACGTCTTTTCTGCTTCTCCATTTCTTTTTCGGTTACGTGTGCCCCTGACCCCCCGGATCGAGCCAAATTCAGTCGGACTGCAAAGAAAATCAGGAAAGAAATATATATATATATATAGATATATATATATATATATATATATATATATATATATATATATATATATATATATATATATATATATATATATATATATATATATATATATATATATATATATATATATATATATATATATATTATATATATTATATATATATATAACTCAATCGGATTAATTCTGTTTTATATTTATAAATACAGATAATTCTTGTAGTACTTTTTTCTGATGATTTTTCGATTTTTTAATATTCTAACAAAGAAAATACAAAATATCAAAATACATTTTATCACATTTTCACTCGGGAAAATTTTCGAATTAAAAATTTAAAGGGACTGCAACCAGTAATAAAATTTGTGTATTCAAAAGGAAATTATAAATACCATTAACATATATATATATATATATATATATATATATATATATATATATATATATATATATATATATATATATATATATATATATATATATATATATATATATATATATATATATATATATATATATATATTTACAAACACACAGATTATTGGGAATTATATTAAAATGGACGTCCCATATTTTTAAACGTTGGTTTAATATTCTTTCCACATTGTGCATTGTAATATTTAGTTTCAATTATCTTTCGAACTAAAATCAATTTTGCAAGGAATATTTAACCATTCATTTTGATATTACTGTATAAACAATTGAAAATGTAAACGTGTAAGTCTTAATGGAAGAAACGACAAAAAAAAAGTTTTTTAAATGATATTTTTCGTTATTTAATGTCTTGTACCTTAAAAAAATGTCATGTTATATTAGTGCAGCTGACGTGAAATCTCAGGTGAAGGTAATGTATTATAAAAGTAAACTGTAGTTATGGTTACTATCACGTGTTATTTAACACATTTGAAGGTGAGAATAATCTCTGTTATGAAATCGATGCTAATAAGCTGCCAATTAAAAGTTATAACAGGAACCCCAGCACCACATAAGCATTGTTTACCCAAGCAATGAATATTTCACAATGTTGAATGTTGTTGATATGCTAGTATTTTTAGTATTATATATTATATATATATATATATATATATATATATATATATATATATATATATATATATATATATATATATATATATATATATATATATATATATATATATATATATATATATATATATATATATATATATATATATATATATATATATATATATATAAAATGGTGGAAAATATCTAAATCTTTCGATAGGGACAGCTTTGATTTCCAATGTCTCCTATTTCGGTGTTGATCCTTTTCTCCACAGCCTCTTTCTCTGATTTTAGCTCTTGTTTCTGTGTGGCAGTTGTTTTAGACAGCTATCATCTATTTCTTAATTAAATTATATTTTTAGTCTCTTTAGTATTTTGTTTTATTCCATACCATTTTTAAACTGCTGTTCCTTAACAAATTGTGTGTGAATTTTTCACCCAACTGTTCTTATGATGAAGACTTTGCCAAACATTAATGCTATTATTTTGGAAGAATAAGCAACCCAGTTGTGTTATTCATCTCTCCTCTTTCGGTGTTTATACTGGCTCTCTTGTTTATTGTCGAACTGTTGTTTTACTCCATGTATCACTGCAAAAATTGATCTCGGTAGGATTGACCTTTTATCATGACTATTTAATTCAGGGAAGAGAAAACATGATTCAAAATAATTTTGTGCACAACTTTAGCATTTTTGAAAACGCACAACGCGTACTTATTGTCTTCCTCCTTTATTCTGAGAGTTCCTTTTTTAGTACTCTATCCTAAAGGATGTCATAGTAGTATCTCTCGATGAAATTGCTTTGCGGAATAAAGATTCTGTGACTGCAACAGAACTTCTTTGCACCATACCATTTTTTTCTGACTCTGGTGATGTTGTGTGTACTGATCTCTTTATATGGAAGATATTCACACATATGAAGTGATTCCACACCCATAGCCCTTTTAGTGTCTGTATATTCTCCAATCCTTCCACTGTTACTGGCTCTCTTGTTTATTGTCGAACTGTTGTTTTACTCCATGTATCACTGCAAAAACTGTCCTAATGAATCGTTGGGACATGTGGAAAAGATGTCGAAATAAAATTTTCAATAGAGAAAAGACATTTTAAGCATAAGATTTATTTTTTTGATAAGAAAATAAGGCCAAAAAATTTTTTGGGCATATTTTGCCACTTGTCCCAACGATTCATTAGGACAATTTTTGCAGTAATATACTGACTCTACTACAATGTTAATTCTTCCGAATTCATTAATCGTATACACATTCCTTTGAAGTTTGTTCTTGTGATTTATCAGACCAAAGATTCTCAAATTTTCTCTCTCTAGATGTCTGACTTAGAACTTTATTAATAATCTCTTCCTTTATTCACAAGACCCATAAAGTCACAGATACCATTTCCTAGGTTTCATTGACTACACATTTTCATATGCTGAATTTTAGTGCACATTTGAGTTAGATTTTAATAACGGTCTTTGTTTTTCTTCAAGCGCAAATCACGTGCACTTACGACCCTTTCCACCTGAGATTTTATATATATATATATATATATATATATATATATATATATATATATATATATATATATATATATATATATATATATATATATATATATATATATATATATATATATATATATAATATATAATAAATGGTTAAAAGAATCCCAGACCCTAGAACCATGCGAAAAAAACTATTCTTCAAGATCCAGCCTTGTCGCCCAATCCAATCTATCTATCTATCTATCTATCTATCTATCTATCTATCTATCTATATATATATATATATATATATATATATATATATATATATATATATATATATATATATATATATATATATATATATATATATATATATATATATATTTTATTATTTTAGTCTTTGAAAAATGCTAATGGTGTAATTAATATATATATATATATATATATATATATATATATATATATATATATATATATATATATATATATATATATATATATATATATATATATATATATATATATATATATATATATATATATATATATATATATATATATATAGTTTCATATTATTTAAAACGAATCATTCCAATGTTTAATTCTTTTATTTACTCGAGAGGAACTGTAGTTAAAAATTACATTTCAGGTTTTATGTTTTTAAAGTTTAATCATTCGGGCTTCAAGAGTTTTAAATGACGGCTGATCCCTTTT
>SEYY01019048.1:187500-192500 GCA_009176605.1 Armadillidium nasatum | reverse complement strand
TTTTGTTGAATATTTTTATTTCGTTGTTGGTTTTATATTCATGTTTCATACTATGATTAACCTTATTAAATTTTTTAAACGTATAAAATGGTAAAAATAATTTTAAATTCGATTTGTTTTGAAAATTTATGCTCGAGTAGTATTGATGAATATGAGGTGAAATCGTTTTTTGAAAATTTTTTTTATTTTCTTTTTTGATGAGGTTTGAATTAATTTTGATTTAATTTGAAATTCAGAGATAGTTAATTTACCTGTTTTTGAAAATTGGGTTTGTTTATTATCTCGTAGAATAATATGGTGAAGTATTGGTGAAGGGAATAAAATTAGTGGAATGATTAAACCAAATTAACTGCCGTTGCACAAAAGGGAGAGTGATTAGCTCAACTCGGTTTAGGACTCCCACTCGATCCCACTTGCTGATCCTTAGTAAAAGTTTCTCACCTCGAATATGGTAATGATCGTGAGATAAGAACTTTTTATATTTAAAAAAAAAAATTTGCAGATATTTTCGTTTAGGCAGTCTGCTATTCCCTGGGGTGGAGGAGGATGGAGATAAGAATTATTTGGATGGAAGAGTTATGCTTTTAAAGTGTTCAGAAATATGTTGTTCGTCGCCTCGCATCGATATATTATTTACAATATTTTTATTCCATAGAGTGGGTTTTACTTTGATATTTTAGACATTTCATGTAGTGAAAAATTTTAAAATCCTAAATGGACTCGGTACTTAAAATTTGAAAGATATTACATGGTTTTATATTTTTCCACGCATTTCTACCAATTTTTGAAATAATTATTCCTAATGAGAAAAGTAATTGTAATATGTTGATACTTGAGATTCATGGAGGTAACATATACACTTATCATGTAATTTTATAATAGATTCAATTTAATATCCATAACATAAACTCATTAAGAAATGCGGAATTCATTTGAAATTGACAAATTTCGGAATAATTTTATTTTGCATCCCCCCATTCTTATGACATAGACCTTTCGTTACTTGATGCTACTCTTATCCTTTCTTCCTAACCCCTCTAAAACAGTGAAATATTGTTGTTATGTGACCGGCTTTTAAATAGTCTTTTGTTTTCTGCAGAACAAAAAACATTTTTTTTATTTTGAATATTTGCATATTTTATATTGTTTTGAGCTATTTACTGTAAAAAAAGGAAAAAAAACCTAGATGTTATAAAAGAAAATTGATGATGCACACACGTACATACACATACGCACGCATATATATATATATATATATATATATATATATATATATATATATATATATATATATATATATATATATATATATATATATATATATATATATATATATATATATATATATATATATATATATATATATATATATATATATATATATATATATATATATATATATATTTTATTATTTATTTTATATCAATTCTGGAGGCAAAGGATAGAAGTCTACTGTTTTCCACCAGAGTTGGAGGAATACCAGAAATCTGATCGTTAATGGAGTAGATGTCCCGATACACGGCTTTTAAAAGTGTGCAGTTTAAAAGTTGGGAAAACAGATAAAATGATTGTGTGCCAGACTTTACCAGTAGAGTACATGTAAGATTGAGCATAGAGGTTAAGTCTGGGGTCGGAGAACTCAACAGAGAAAGGATGAGACTGTGTAGAAGGTCGTGTCGCACAAGCCCTTCTCACTGGAGTAGAAATGAGTGCAGAATAGCAGTACCCGTTGTAATAACGATAGTATAGAGAGAGTGATACAACAATTCGTGGAGCAGAAAGAGATTGGAGAGAGTTAGTAAGAATTTGAGAGTTTATAAGACGAAAAGCTCTATACTCCACCTTTTCGAGAATAGCTGTATGTGTTGAACCTCCCCATATGTGTGAGGATACAGGGTCGAACAACACATCTATAAAGAGCAAGCAACTGAGGTGGCGTAAAAAACTAACGAAGGCGCCTCAGAACACTCAACCTCTTAGAAGCTTTAGAAAGAAAAGTAACGTGATCCTTCCAGGAAAGATCACGAGAAAAAAAAAAAAACAGAATATTTAGAACAGATGAAAGTTGAGTCGAGTGTTTTCGAAGATGTTATAGTTGTGTGGAAAGTTGTGTCGAGTAGAAAATTTAGGAATTGAGTTTTTGAGGTATTGAAAACGACCACGTTTTCTCTGCTTCAATTTGAAATACGAGAAAATCAGAGGTCAGTTTCTCCAAGGCCACCTCTTCTTCGTCAGTTAACTGCTGTTGAAAGGGGCATCTTTCAAAGTGAAAGAAGTAATGAAGGGTGGGGTCATCAGCATAGGAGTGGATAGGTGATGAAATAATAGAGGGAAGAGAAGATAAAAAGTTGAGGACAGGACAGATCCCTGATGAATACAACTATTTGTAGATTTTAAGGAAGAACTGTGGCCATCTACAGCACCTGCTATAGAACGACCAGAATGGAAATCGGAAAGAAGGTCTCAAAAAGAAGGATGGAAATAAAAGCTTTTGTGCCAGACTCTGTCGAAGGTTTTCGATATGTCTAGCGCCACAGCTTAAGATTCACCGAAGAACGGAGGACCAGGAGTCAGAAAGAATGGAAAGAAGATCATCAGTAGAGCGTTCTTTACGGAAACCATACTGGCGATCAGAGATAAAATTTGAAGAAATGAGGTGTTTTCAAATCTTCCTGTTAAGGATAGATTCGAGATCTTTGAAAATAATGAAGGTAAAGAAATAGGACGATAGTTAGATGATAGAGAGGAGTCCCCCTTCGGCATAGGCTGAATATATATATATATATATATATATAATATATATATATATATATATATATATATATATATATATATATATATATATATATATTATATATATATATATATATATATATATATATATATATATATATTGGAATAAAATGTTAATTGAACATTCCTGAAATAAAGGGTAACTCTAACGAATGTTCTTATCCTTCGCCAAGTCCAAGTAGAAGCTTGGACGCTTCCCTTCTTCCTCCTCTGATTCATCTCCATTTTTCCAAACTATCGACATCAATCCTTTAGAGTGCCAGTGTTATTTCGATGGGTCTGCTCGGACGAGATAAATAAATTACTAGTGACTTTTTTTTTATTTTTTTTTATTTATTTATTTTATTTATTTATTTATTTTATTTTTTTTCATTTTTTTTATTTTTTTATTTTTTGTGTGTGTGTATTGAGTTTATTTTTGTGAAAGTACTTTTATGATATTTTTTTTAGCATGTAGATGAAAGTGATATGAAACGTTATTAAATTTTTCTTCTCCATTTCGCAGGAAGTAATTTTTTAAAATTTTTATTATATAAATAAAGAAAAGCTGAAATTGAATATAAAGGTCTGCTAAATGCGCAGATAGGTTCAACGTTGTGAAAAACGGAAACTTTAGAACCATTTTGAAACTATTTATTTTAGATAGACCCAAATTCGCCAAGTACGGAAGTTGGCAGCCATCTTGAAAACAGTCGTATTAAAACCGTAAAATAAAATAAAATAAAAAAAGCTTTTTCGTTGGGGTTGGACGATAAGCAAATATGATTATTTACTTAATTTATTTGATTAATATTTGCTTATACCGTATATATAAATAAAATCCTAATTTTTTTTTCCTTCATTTTTTTAGCGCTGCAAACGAACTCTGCTTCTGTAGAAAGGAAGTTTAGTTTAATTGGGGATAAGGGGAAGGAGGAGGCAGAGGCAGTTTACTTAAATATTTTTATCAATCTTTGAGTATAAAAGGAAGGAAATAAAAGAGAAGGAACTGAATTTGAAAGAGTCTTGGAGGGAAGCTTTTCAGAATGGGGGATATATTGATTTATGTAATAAAATTTATGACAATAGAAATACAGGATTAAAAATGTTCACTGTTTACTCGAGTATATATATATATATATATATATATATATATATATATATATATATATATATATATATATATATATATATATATATATATATATATATATATATATATATATATATATATATATATATATATATATATATTTTAGGGTACCGTAATTTTTTTCTTATTCAGTTGTAACGTACGTAATACAAAATAATTCATGCAGAAACGAGACGTAAAGAATTTTAAATGAAATCGATAAAGAAGTAGAATGTTATGGTAGAATATAATTTAAATATAATATAATTTAAAAATATATTTATTATATTGATCTATATAGTCGCAACTTCCCTGAGTTTTGAAAGGTGAGTTTCGCGTAAATGTTTTTGTCCTACTTGACTGCGGGGAATTTAATATATCGCTTATTGTTTTGCTATACATATTTTTTTTTCATATTTGTGACTGCAAGTGAAAATATTAAAAGTTATAAAGTATTGTTTTTCGTTTCATATATTTCGTACCATAAAGTTTATGCATTTTATTGGTGTAAATGGAACAATACCAATAACTAGAAAAAACTGGTTAAAATTTTCCAGACCCCATAGCAGAACTTCATAACGCTATTATCGATATTGAATAGTGAAAATCGTAAGCAAAATAGATTGAGCGAAGATGGAGTAAAATGTACAACTATTTGTTGAAATTGAAGATAGTTAAGATGTTATGAACACACTTATAACGATCACTAATTTTTATTTTTTTATTTTTTTTATTTATTTATTTATTTTTTTTTTGCCACAGTTCACTGGTTAACCTTGGAGGGGGCAGAAATACAAAATGAAAGAAAACCCCCCCAAGCCTCCCCCCCGAGCTCCTTCCACTTTTCTGTTTTAAAGTAATTATAGACCTCAATATAGTCCTACCCTATATATCAAAAGAGTTGCTATAACGATTTACAATTATATAGTCGACGTGCATCGAAAATGCAAAAGGTCTTTATACTCCTTAAAAAAAGCTGGTTAAAATTTAAGTTAGTTCCCGATGATGTTGAGTCTTCGCTTCAACAACAATATTTTATAAAGCAATTTATATAACAAAATAATCGTTTTTGCCCATGTTATCTACTTCAGATATT
>SEYY01019048.1:167500-177500 GCA_009176605.1 Armadillidium nasatum | reverse complement strand
TATATATATATATATATATATATATATATATATATATATATAATCTTAGGCAATTACTTTACGTATATTTCATCAAAGGGGCGAGTATATTAAATATTTAATAAGTTAGTTCATTTAAATGGAAATTTCTGTTTTTGAAATTCATTTTTAAATCTTTGGTCTTCTTTAATTTTATTATTGTTTCTCAAATTGTTTATTTTAGGGTTGGTTGAAGAAAGAGGGAGGGGTCGGTTGAGAAAAAAAGGGAGGGGGGATTGGTTGAAGAAAAGAGAAGAGAGGGATAAGATGATGATAAGATTGGAGAGCGCAAATTTTTTTGAAAATTCATTTCTTTTCATTGAAAAAAAAGTCTTCTAAATATCTACACCCTCGAACACACACGCACACGCACACACACGTATATATATATATATATATATATATATATATATATATATATATATATATATATATATATATATATATATATATATATATATATATATATATATATATATATATATATATATATATATATAATTTCCCCCCAGTGGGGATAACCTGCGGAGTTATAGGATGGGCTAGACAATTTCGTTTCACTCTATTGCCTTTTGGCTCGTTCCTTTTCGCGTTTTACCTTCTCAAAATATACCTTCGTCTCTTATTGAAGTGTCTATGCTCCCATTACCTCTCCACATCATTCTTTCACATGTTCCCACAAGTTTACTAGCGCTTTTTCAAATATTATCTTTTTAAACAACAAAAACGGCAACCTTATAGCTTCCTCGGAGATGCTTGGAGGTACGGCATTAAAAGAATGCCCCTCATCCACCCTCACCCCATCATCACTTGGTAGTTGACGGTCTTCGATGAGGGGGATGGTGCTGCCAAAAACTTGCCCCGGTGTACGGTCTTTTTTTTCATTAATTTCTGCAACATCGCGCTTTTTTCTAATTTCCCCTTTTTTGAACAACGCATCTCTTTTTCTAAACATCATCTCTTGTTCTTAACGAAAATTCAGGTGCTTGGGTGAGCTGACAGCAAACCTTATTCTGTTATCTCCTTCTGTCTCTATCCTCAATTTTCAGCCAAAGGATGGATGTTGCCTATATGTGCGCAACGATGTTTTTTGATCTTGTGTCTCTCTCTAATTAGGATTCTACTAATTCTACTTTATGACTTGTACAGTTAAACACCGTGTATCGAGACACGTCGGCCAATAACGACAAGATTTCTGATATTTCCCAAACTCTTGAAGAAATCGTTAGGCATGTGGCTTATGACCACCAGAATATATATATATATATATATATATATATATATATATATATATATATATATATATATATATATATATATATATATATATATATATATATATATATATATATATATATATATATATATATATATATATATGATGACTTTGAATGTATACTAAACTCAACATTTTTATTATTTTAATTCCTCAAAAATTAAATAAATTGGCAAGTAGCATTTTTGAGACTTCTTATACATTAGTAGGACTGCATATTAATTTATTTACATTAATAATATTGTTTATAATTACTTCTTGATTTTTTTTTTTTGTGTCTGTATGAAAAAAAAAAAAAAAAAAAATTTGTTTTTTTTTTTTTTATGTGCTTAATATAGCTGAGACTCGACCGCTTTCTCTAGCCGTGTCTTTGACAAAAATATTTCTAGATTTAGCTGATCGAGGTGTATAAAAAGTTTAAAATGATAAACGAAATATAAATTTCTTACGGTAAGTTTCGTTTTTTTTTTTATTTTATTTTAAATTCTTATTTATTTTTTTTTCTTTATTTTTTTTTTTCACTTGTTTTGCAAATCCAAAGACAATTTAAATTAACAATCCTCTCATCATTTGGTTTTGTACGAAATAAACTTTGAAAAAAAAAAAGTGTGATCCTGAGAAAGTACTGATAAAACTTGTTTTAAAGTATGCCAAGATTTACCAAATGGAGTAGAAAGAGAAGTTTTATTTGTTTTCTTATTAGTTGTTATATAATAAATAAAATTTTTTTTATTGTACTGTGATTTAGATGATTAAGTGTTTTACGAATTTTTAGTTTTAGTTGCGTGAAAAAGAAATGTTAAATTTTTTTACTACATTTATCAATCCGATTTTTTATTTCTCATCAGCCATAAGCGCATTTGGTAGTGTTGAAAAGGAAGTTATATACTGTCAATAATAAGCACGAGTAAAGTATATTATTTTAAATAATATATCCACGGAAAATTATTATTGTTAACCTCAATTTTTATTCTCTTATACTGCAAAGAGAAATTATAAATGGTGATATTCTTTAGTAGGTTGTATTTATTTATTTATTTATTTTTTATTTTTTTTAATAAAGTAAATTATAACAGGTGGGTTGCATTTTTTAAAATGCAAAATGTATCTTATATCTGGTGTGTGTCTTTAGTGGGATGCATTGTGTGTGTGTGTGTTTTTTTTAAAGTATATATAACATGATATAACAGGGTTATAAAAAAAAAACATTTTTAATTTATATATTATTTTTATAAAGTAATTATATCTGGTGGGTTTCTTTGATAGGTTACATTGTTTTTTCATGTTTTCTAGGTGTGTTTTATATATATATATATATATATATATATATATATATATATATATATATATTATATATATATATATATATATATATATATATATATATATATATATATATATATATATATATATATATATATAATATGTATATTTCCTTGTGTTGTGTGCGTGCGTTCGCGTGCGTGCATTTTTGCTTTTCCATTTCAGATAGATAGAGCATAATTGAACTGAACTGTATTAAATCTTATGTATTATTATTATTATTATTATTATATATATATATATATATATATATATATATATATATATATATATATATATATATATATATATATATATATATATATATATATATATATTATCCCGGTTTGCATAGTGGAAATAATATTTAAAGCAATAAAGGTCAAACTGATATTTATGTAAATTGACCATTTGCCTTGAAATTTATTCAATAATATTCTGTAAAGGCTACGATGCCTATATATATATATATATATATATATATATATATATATATATATATATATATATATATATATATATATATATATATATATATATATATATATATATATATATATATATATATGAGTGTGTATAATGTATATTGCTTTTATGGAGAACATAAATTTTGTGAGCTGTATTAGAAAGCGCTTTTCGTATAGACAGAGACAGACAGACTGAGAGAGAGAGAGAGAGAGAGAGAGAGAGAGAGAGAGAGAGAGAGAGAGAGAGAGAGAGAGAGAGAGAGAGAGAGAGAGAGAGAGAGAGAGAGAGAGAGAGAGAGAGAGAGAGAGAGAGAGAGAGAGAGAGAGAGAGAGAGAGAGAGAGAGAGAGAGAGAGAGAGAGAGAGAGAGAGAGAGAGAGAGAGAGAGAGAGAGAGAGAGAGAGAGAGAGAGAGAGAGAGAGAGAGATTTTTCTTTTGGGGTTTTGGAAGGTATTGGGATGCGTTACTATTGTAGATTTGTTATTGGAGTTGCGTTCATGGTGGAGGCAGTGTTTGTTATGCTTTTATTAATATTTGTATTCTAATTACTTAAACTACAGATGGAATTTACTAATTCTATGAATCTATGAATTCTCTGCATGTTATTTTGAATTTTTTCATATATTTTTTTATTTTATTTTTTTGGCTGCTCAATATAATAAATTCCTCTTATTTGTAAGGCTTTCGATATTGGAATTTTTACTTTTTTTTTGTTTCAATTCGTTGTATAGTTGAATAGAGCATATTAAATGTTTACCAATTATTTTTTTAAAACAAAGGAGTATGAATGAAAAAAAAGTGGTTAATGTCGAATGTTGATGAGAAAGGTAATAGAAGTTGTGCTTTTAGGTAAAGGGATTCTTCCTGTTCCATTTCTCTGCCATAACCACTTTTCTACGTGACACGTTTACCCCCGGTTTCCCATTTCCAGGCAGAAAAGTAAAAAAGGGGCCTTATGCACCAGTCTAATGTTACGCACATTTTTCAAATATTCGGTTGTGTAGATCATATGACTAATCTATCGTACTGTTCACTTTTGCAATATATATATATATATATATATATATATATATATATATAATATATATATATATATATATATATATATATATATATATATATATATATATATATATATATATATATATAATATATATAATTAATTATTATATTATTATTATTATTATTATTATTATTATTATTATTATTATTATTATACTGCAGCAATTATTCGATTAAATGTATAAATGTATGATTTATCTAAAGATACTAAATTACCATTTATTTTAGTATATTTTGCTCAATTCATTTTCGGATTCCTATTGATCAATGTCTAGACTAGGAAAGAACCTCCTTACTTTTTTTTTTATAGTTTTCTCTTCACCTTCTTTCATAGAAAATCATTATCGATATATTTTCTTTTCATTTTTTTTTTTTTTTTTTTTATCCGTTTTCTTGTATTTTCTTTTTCTCTTTACTTTCCTTTTTCAAATTTTTTGTTTCTTTTTGTTTTTGTATTTTTGAATGTATTTATTCTTATTGTTCTTTTTCTGTTTGTAAATTATTTTGATTTCATTCAATGCCGTTTCACTAAATGTTTTTATTACAATAAAGTTTTCTTCATTATTATTTTTTTCCCCCTCTCCCTTTGAATTTCTTTCTCTTTCATATCGTCTACTTTGTACATTGATAATACTTTTGTCAAATATATCGACGTACTTTATAAGGTGTTTAATATTTAAATATTGACCAACCTTGTAATCATCAGACCTTTGGCTCATCCTTTCTTTGTTTTAAATTCGAAGATTTGCAAATATACTCAAGTCGTTTTAGGTCAAATACTTTCTCTCTCATTTTTCATTCTCGAATGCACACTGTCTTACATATATATATATATATATATATATATATATATATATATATATATATATATATATATATATATATATATATATATATATATATATATATATATATATATATATATATATATATATATATATATATATATATTCAAAAAAGTACTCTTAATTAATTAATTAAATTTTTTTTCTTCTTCTTTTTAATCTTGAATAAGCTCTCGATTTCTCGAGTTCTTTCTTTCGTAAGTTCTTTCCCTTCTGTCGTTTCTTTCACTTTTTCTTTCGCTCTCTTTTTCTCTTTCTTTTCCAGCTTTATTCCTTCCTTTTTTTCTCTCTTCCAGCTTTCTTCCTTTTTTTCTTCCTTTTTTTTCTTCCTCTTCCAGCTTTCTTCCTTCCTTTTTTTTCTTTCTTTCTTTCTTCTTTCCTACTTTCACACTCGACCCCAATTTCACATTCTTAAAACTTGTAAACTACATTTCGATTTTTATCCTTCATTTAGAGAGGTAGTGCAGGCTCTCTTTTTCTCTTTCCCTCTCTCACACACACTCACTCACATGCACATACATTCACACACACACACACACAGACACACACATTCACTCGCACACACACACGTCATTTACCTCAAGAACATCCAAGCCTGCTACTTTAAAATCCTCCTTGACTCCTCGTCTCCATCTTCGTTCCTCCTCTTCTATATATATATATATTATATATATAATATATATATATATATATATATATATATATATATATATATATATATATATATATATATATATATATATATATATATATATATATATATATATATATATATATATATATATATATATATATATATGCGTGTGTGTTTGTAATTAGCTGATTCCAGAAATTTTGTTTCCCTTTTTAATTTATATATAAATTATGTATTTAATTAATGGATTTTAAGTTCATTTTTCATTTGTATTTTTTTTTCTTCTTTTTTTTTAAAGGAAGGTTTAATGTTACATGAAATTATTGTTGACATTAAAATTGTAATTTTCTCTCGCTTTTCGGACGAATTTTGCTTATTTATTTGCTTATTTCCGAGGAAGGCATTTACGAAGTCTTCAGACCTCATTCTGGAGGCTTAGCTCGAATTTTGTCAAAGAAATGGATTTATCTTTTTTCTGCTTTTGGTTTTATTGGGTGATCTGTTCTTGGAAGTAGAATATTTTTCTCTCTCTCTCTCTCTGTATATATATATATATATATATATATATATATATATATATATATATATATATATATATATATATATATATATATATATATATATATATATATATATATATATGGACGAAACCTTCATATTCGCATTCGTGAATGAGAATATTCGAGTTTATCAACATTCGCATTCGCGAATGTTTAAAAAATATAATTCGTATTCGTAAATAATTAAAAATATATATAAATATAAAAAAAAAAAAAATATATAATATATATATATATATATATATATATATATATATATATATATATATATATATATATATATATATATATATATATATATATATATATATATATATATATATATATATATATATATATATATATATATATATATATATATATATATATATATATATATATATATATATATATATATATATATATATATATATATATATATATATAGACAGTATAACACCCCACAGGAAATAAAAACAAAAATTAAAATTGGAGCAAGCTTTCGAAGGGATAGCCACCCTTCCTCTTTCAGGCTCTAGTTTATTATAAATAATACTAGAGCCTGAAAGAGGAAGGGTGGCTATCCCTTCGAAAGCTTGCTCCAATTTTAATTTTTGTTTTTATTTCCTGTGGGGTGTTATACTGTCTAAAATTTTACACGGTTATAGTATATATATATATATATATATATATATATATATATATATATATATATATATATATATATATATATATATATATATATATATATATATATATATATATATATATATATATATATATATATGCCTCTATGCCTCAATACTAATACTTTCCCTCAGTGTTGGAAGCGTGCATTGGTCCAGCCTATTCCGAAAAAGGATAGCCGCTCTGATCCTTCTAACTATCGCCCCACAGCTCTCACTTGTATTCTGTCTAAGATCTTTGAAACCCTTCTCAACTCTCATTTCTTGGATCATCTGGAATCTCATTCCCTTCTTTCTGATCATCAGTATTTCTTTCGACGTTCGAGGTCTACTGGTGATATTATTTCCTATCTCACAGATTTATGGTCTTCTGCCCTTAGGGATCATGGGGAGACTTGTGTGGTGGCGCTTGACATATCTAAGGCATTTGACCGGGTATGGCATGCGTCACTGCTTTCCAAGCTCCCCTCCTTTGGGTTTCCTCCTTCTCTTTGCTTACTTATGTCTAGCTTTCTTTCTAATCGTTCCATTTCGGCTGTTGTTGATGGAGCGACTTCTTCTTCCTTTCCTGTCAATAGTGGTGTTCCTCGGGGTTCTCTTATCTCTTACTCTATTCTTACTTTTCATTAATGATCTTCTTAGCTGTTCATCTAACCCTATCCATTCATATGCCGATGACTCAACCCTCCATTCTTCTACTCATTTCAAATCTGCTCCTCTCTTTGCATCTAGAGTTGCCTCTCGTCTTCATCTTTCCGATTCCATTCTTGCAGATCTGGATAGAATTTCCCAGTGGGGTCGTCTCAACCTTGTGAAATTCAACTCTTTAAAAACTCAACTTCTAGAAATCTCTCTCTCTCAAAGACACCTCCTAACTTTTCTATTTCTTTCGATGGTTCCCCCATTTCTCCTGTTGACAATATAAACATCCTTGGCCTTCACATAAATAAAAAAATGTCTTGGAATCCTCGCATCACAATGGTTGCTAGGGCGGCCTCAAAGAAGCTGGGAGTTCTGTTTAGACTGCGAGAATTTTTTCTTCTTCGCAGTTACTCCAATTATACAAGGGTCTCATCCGCCCTTGTATGGAGTACTGCTCTCATATCTGGGGTTGCTCAGGTTTCACCCGGTCTTTTGGATAAGGTTGAGTCAAAGGCTTAAAGACTTATAAACTGTTCCGCTCTTTCTAATTCACTTGACTCTTTATCTTTGCGACGCGACATTGGTTCCTTGTCTCTTTTCTATAAGTACTACAGCGACAAATTCTCGAGGGAATTATCCACCCGTGTACCTCCACCTTTACGCCGTCTTCGCAGTACAAGGGGTGCATTGTCTGCGCATCAATTCTGCTGTGGTTACTCCTTTTTTCCTGCCACATCTGTTCTGTGGAATTCTCTCCCATCATCTGTGTTTCCTGCCGAATTTAATCTCAATTTCTTTAAAGCCGGCGTCTGCGCTCACCTAAGAAATTTGCGTTAGGTGGGTCCTTTATGGGTCGTTTCTATTATTATTATTGTTATTATTGTCATTTTCTATTTTTTTTTGTTCTACTTTATTTTAGTTCTTAGGACACCCCCTACTTGAATAGGGCTTTACCCGTGAGTGGTGGTGATGTGTATAATATATATATATATATATATATATATATATATATATATATATATATATATATATATATATATATATATATATATATATATATATATATATATATATATATATATATATATATATATATATATATATATATATATATATAAAATTTTTAAAAAAAAAAAAAAAAAAAAAATAAATAAATAAAAGTAAAATAAAATATTTAATCTATGATTTTTCCTACTCTACCAGCAATCGAGGAAGAGAATGATTAGATGTTGCTATCATTTTTATTAATGGTTCACAGCCACAGATGACTGCTGTTGTTTTCACCTTTTCGAAACAGATAATATTTTTTTCTTATTTATAAATAAATTGAAGAAAATTTTGTTTAAGTACTTATGTGATGCCTCTTGTCTCTTAAATTATGCAACCCTATAGATGATATATGTCAGTTGGCAGGACTGTATATACTTATTCCATTGTTTTGAGTTAGCAGTGCCAGTTTCAAATATATATATATGATAAAACTTGTTCTAAATTAAATGCTAGAGAGCTGAAAATACTATTGATAGTATTAGCAATAATTGATTTCGATTATGCTGGTAACTGAAACTAAGAATATTATTATCTGTTTTCAAAGGACCAATGTTGAGGAAAGAGGTTGATAGGATTCGTGTAAGAGTAGGTGTTCGTCTCACATTTTGGAAGCAGGATTTTTTTTTTCCATGTCTGAACTCTTACAATACAAGCAAATATATTTAAAAAAAAAAAAAGAAAAAAAATTCTCATTTCCTAACATTAAGAAAAATTTTTGCATTCACATTCTTGAATATTTTTAAAAAAATATTCACATTAGCATTGCATTCGAAAGTATTGGAAGACATTCTGTTCATTTCTATATATATATATATATATATATATATATATATATATATATATATATATATATATATATATATATATATATATATATATATATATATATATATATATATATATATATATATATATATATATATATATATATATATATATATATATAAAGAGTTCGCGTGCAGATATGTGTGGGTGAGTGTTTCGACGGTGGGTCTTTCTCAGCAGTAGTAATTTACGAGCGTTGCTTTATCGATCAGGAAGAAACTAGTCAGTCAAAGGGACGATGAATTCCTTTTTTTCTTTCCTTCTTTTTCCTTTCATGAAGTCTGTCGCGGGAGACGTAAATACTTTTTAATCGATTGAACAAGTCATTTGCTTACTCTTTTATCTTTTCCGAACCAGTATTAAGGGGGAGTGATTTTCAGCTATATATATATATATATATATATATATATATATATATATATATATATATATATATATATATATATATATATATATATATATATATATATATATATATATATATATATATTAGTGATGGCATCCGCATGCGAGGATGCGGAGCATCCGCACAAAAATCAACATCCGCATCCGCATCCGCATTTTCGAAAATTCAACATCCGCACGCATCCGCACTTTCGGAAATTCAACATCCACATCCGCATCCGCACTTTCAAAAATCAACATCTGCATCCGC
>SEYY01019048.1:160000-162500 GCA_009176605.1 Armadillidium nasatum | reverse complement strand
ATATATATATATATATATATATATATATATATATATATATATATATATATATATATATATATATATATATATATATATATATATATATATATATATATATATATATACTTTGTGTTTTTGAAAGAAATAAATTTTATGAGCAATAATAGAAAACCTTTTCCCGTATTAAAAAAAAAAAGATTGAAAGAAAGAAAGAAATCTAATCTTTTGTTTCTTTCTATATATGATTCGGAAACTTTTTTTCCACTTGGCAAATTTCAAGTAACGATTTTTTGAAACTGATATTTCCTCTGCGTTTTTTTTTCTCTTTCTCTGTTGAAAATTGTTTGCCAGTTATCACATTAACTAGAAAGTTAATCTGAACTTTGAAATCACCCACAAAAAAGAAGAAATTAATTTAGTAAATCTTCAATAAAAGTTGGAAACCCTACTTTTATTTTTCTCTTTCAAATCAATTTTTAAGACTAGGAAAAGAAATTATCCATCCTCAGAACCTTAAGAATTCAACCCTTTTAACTATCTTCCATTGTGATTAATGACCATTAAATATTTTCTTCTGTTTCTTAACCAATATTTCATCCTGATAGAAATGACACCATTTGATAGCTTCTCCAATAATTTAGCTTGAAAAACTTTATCAGGTAATTGAATTAAATCTAAATAAATAAATAAATTTCCATTGGACTCCGTTTGGTTTGTCAGTGCAATCATTTTAAATACCTAAATGAATTCTTAAACGTTTGTCTGACAAGATCTACTCTTGGTTAAATCCTTGAATATATATATATATATATATATATATATATATATATATATATATATATATATATATATATATATATATATATATATATATATATATATATATATATATATATATATATATATATATTAGCGATGGACATTTGTCATCGTCAAATGTTTCCTCAATAGGACATCGTAGTTTTCAGTTTCCTGCCTATTATTTTACCGATTAATTTACATATATTGGCTTATAAATACGAGTATCTTTCTGCTCTACCTTTTTCGTTTGAAAGTGAAACGTTGTTTAGTAATGGGAACGTAATATACTTTTCAAGACGAAATTGAATTACTTTAGAAACTGGAGAAAAGATTATTTTTGCAATACAATTTAAGAACTCTAAATTTAAAGTACTAAAATTTTGCATGTTTGTCAAAGTTCTTACATATTAAAATTTTAAAGATCAATGTTCTAAAGATACTATTATACAGGGTGTCCCACTCGCTTTCGGCTATATATGCGCTTTTAGATAGCAAAATAGTAGTCATAAAATATTTCCAAGAACAAACCTTGGTGTGAGAGGATCTTTCTGACACTACAATAAGTGTTCGAAGTTATCGCTATTAAGATCAAGGCAAGCCTGTACGCTTTTCAATGTTACGGAAGGTTGCCACCAAAATATTGGGAGTCACATCTTCAGTTGCCTGCCTACTGTTGCCTTTCAGTTCTATGAGAGTATGTGGCTTGTTGCGATACACTCCCTTTCAGCATGTGCCATAGGAAGAAATCCGGCTGGGTGAGATCAGGCGATCTTGGTGGCCTAAGTCCCTTGGAAATGACCCGATTTTCAAAGAAGGATAAGTTGTATGTACATGCTGAAGTTGGACGTGTGGCAAGTGGCGCCATACTGCTTCTGTAGCCAGTACGGAGTTCCTTGTCATCCAAATGATTTATGGACTCATTGAAGATGTTTACATGATCAGTACTTTGATATGTATAAATATATGGCCGAGAGCTAGTGGGATACTCTGTACTATATATTAAAATTACATGCATTTACACATTTGAATAAAAGTGGCCAAATTTATTAAAATAATTGGAATTTTTAAAATACTTTTTCAATTTCATCGTCATCGTAAAAAAAATCCAATTGTTCCATCACACACATACACACACACACACACACATACATATATATATATATATATATATATATATATATATATATATATAATATATATATATATATATATATATATATATATATATATATATATATATATATATATATATATATTATTATATATATTATGGGTTAATTTATTTTAATTGAAATAATAATTTATATTATTATTATTATATTATTATTATTATTATTATTATTATTATTATTATTATTGCTGTTATTATTATTATTTTAATTTCCTCGATATTAGATGTTATTTTTTTTATTACTCTGAGTACAACTGTCGTGCATTTATATTGTTCACTTTTTGAAAGTGTGTGTGTGTGTGCTTTTTTTTTTTTTTTTTTTTCCGAATTTGAATCCATTTTGAATGTTATTTAACGAGTTTCGCTGTTTCGGGAGTTAATTTTGGCGTCGCTTCTATTGGTTTTTCCTATTTCGACCTGTATTAGTTTTAAATGACTCTTCTTATTGCTATTTTCGGCTTTTCATTGAATTCTAATTTGCCTTTATATATATATATATATATATATATATATATATATATATATATATATATATATATATATATA
>SEYY01019048.1:155000-157500 GCA_009176605.1 Armadillidium nasatum | reverse complement strand
ATATATATATACACTGAAAAAAACTGTTTGTTTTAGAGACCAAAAATTGGTTGTCGTAACCAAATTTTTTGTCGATATAGAGCCCAGGGTTCTATATCGACAAAAAATTTGGTTACAACAACCAATTTTTGGTCTCTACAAACAAACAGTTTTTTCAGTGTATATATATATATATGTAATCTTTCGGAGTATTGCAAACGCTTACTAACTACTTTCCATTTGGAAACCCAGGAATATTCAAAGAGAGACAACCAACCGAAAGGCATATGAAACATGATAAGTTAATATTAAATTGGTGATAACCGAGTGAAAGAAAATGTACATCTTAGCTTTATTAATGGGGAAATGTGCAAAGTGTTAAGAGTAAGTTTATCTTAAGAGCTTAGTTACATAAATGTCCTACTACAGAGTGTCTATAATGTTACCGTGTAGTAAAGGGGCATGTACGACGATGCAGTTTTTCAAGTATTAGATAGTAAAATGTCTCCTACGTGATTAAAAATACTCTGAACATTGTTCAGTATATATCTTGAAGACCAATTACAGGTTGCCTGTGGATTGTAATTGCTGCTTTTCAGTTTTCAGTTGCTATGCACTATGTCAATTAAATTGAACAGTAACTTTTGAGACACTCTGTATTATTTTTTTTCATATAGTTTTTAATAGTTTTGAAATCAATTTTCTTGATTTGAAGAATATTTTTTATTATTTCTATGACACTTCTTGATCAGCATCAACACTTGAAGCTCGAATGGATGGAGCGTCCCTCCACTTATTTCGATGAGTTTTCTGCTTGTTGCGCCTTTCACCATTATTATTATTATTATTATTATTATTATTATTATTATTATTATTATTATCATTATTATTATTTACTATTATTATTATTATTATTATTATTATTATTATTATTATTATTATTATTATTTATTATATTTTATTCTTTATTATTATTATTATTATTATTATTATTTTTTCTCCGCTTACATATTATTATTATTGTTATTATTATTTTTATTTTTTCTCCGCTTACATATATTATTATTATTATTTTTTTTTTTCTCCGCTTACATATTATTATTGTTATTTTATTTTTATTTTCGACCACTTCAATTTGAATATTATTATTAATTTCGCCATCGGCGCGTTTTAATTATTATTATTATTATAATTTATTTAATTTATTTAGGAGTGTTGTCAAATTCATTTGCGTCATTTCGTTATTTGTTTTTAAGTCAGTATCGTTTGAGGTCGTTCTAGAAAATCATTTTATTTTTGGAAAAAAATTGTATATAGATATTTGAAATGTAAAGAAAAAAAAGAAGAGGTTTCTCTGCATAATTCGCATTTCATTATTCGTCCGTTTAAATTCCGTTTGTTCCTTTTTTTTCTTTTTCTTCTTTCTTTTTTAGCTTTCATTTCTCATTAGATTTCGTCCGTTTTGCAGTTTCGTTCGTCACTTTGATCGATCGTCAGCGGAACAAAAAGGCTTGTTTCGTTCCATTTTGTCTTTTTACCGAATGGATGGGGATCAGAGGGGCTGGAAGGACAAAGGGAAATTTGGAATGAAAGTAAGGAGGTTGGGGGGAGATGAAGTTTCTGTGAGACGGCAGATTGGGGAAAAGGGGACGGCGTAGCGGGTGGGTGTAGGGGTGAAGGGGAAGACGAGACAATTGAAATTCACGACCTTTTTCTGAATAGGGGGGGAGGAAGAGGTGGGTAGTAGTTTTTAATTTGGATGGATACGGCATAATAGCCTATTGTCCCTGTTACTTTTCAATTTCCTTATATATATATATATATATATATATATATATATATATATATATATATATATATATATATATATATATATATATATATATATATATATATATATATATATATATATATATATAATATATATAATAATAAAACTGCAATGAATTGGACTATCTCGTTGTTAAATTTTGACCTTGACATACTATATATTATTACATATTGCATACAGTGGTTGACTTGATGAAATACGAATAAAACTGCATTGGAAATGGTCGGCTTTTTGTTATTCAGTATGATAAATAAAAGTTTTTTTTTTAGAAAAGCTATGAAAAAGCAGAATATATAAAATAATATATAATATATATATATATATATATATATATATATATATTATATATATATATATATATATATATATATATATATATATATATATATATATATATATATATATATATATATATATATATATATATATATATATATATAATAAAATTAATAAAAATATTTATAAAAATTTTAAATGTTTATAATTATTATTATTATTATTATTATTATTATTATTATTATTATTATTATTATTATTATTGTTATTATTATTATTATTATTATTATTATTATTATTATTATTATTATTAATTACTCTAATAGATTAAAATATGACATATTGTTGCTTATTTTACAATTACTTACGCATCGCATTTGCAACCTCCTTCAAGAAATTATATAAATTATTGTA
>SEYY01019048.1:147500-150000 GCA_009176605.1 Armadillidium nasatum | reverse complement strand
TTTTTTTGGTTTAGGATTTTTGATAAATTTTACTGTCAGTTGTGTTGGAAATAGAGAATTTATTATTAATATTATTATTATTATTATTATTATTATTATTATTATATATTATTATTATTATATTATTATTATTTTATTATTATTATTATTATTATTATTATTATTATTATTATTATTATTATTATTATTATTATTATTATTATTATTATGAGGACGAATTCGTCGCCATAGAAGCCCTTTTCAGTTAAAAAGAAAATAAAATGTTAAAAATTTATTTATTTGTATACTTATTTTGTATACTATTGTAAAATATATTTTGCTTTATTCTGAATAAAAGCTTTTTAATTTTTATTATTATTATTACTATTATTATTATTATTATTATTATTATTATTACTATTACTATTACTATTATTATTACTGACAATCACAGTATCTATTGGGGGATCTAAGGACACACCTATGTCACTAAAACAGCAACCCTTCAGAAATGAATATACACATATAGTTATAAACATTTATGTTTATAACCATATGTGTATATAAATATTATCAATCTAAATTAATTCCCCAATTGTTATATAATTTATTTATTTTTTTTTTTTAATTTTAATATATATTAGTAACACTTTATTTTATTGAAAATTTTAATTTTTTTCATGATAATATGGCTTGAAAATAAATTAATAAATTTTGTTATTTAAATTAATTAATTTATTAGTTTATTAATTTATTTAAATATTGTAAGTTCTTATTAATTTAACTTCAGTAAATCTTGTGTTTTCCAAATAAAATTGAATTATTATTTTAATACATTTTTATTTAATCTTCGCCAATATATTTTAAAATTTTACACACGTGCGTATATATATATATATATATATATATATATATATATATATATATATATATATATATATATATATATATATATATATATATATATATATATATATATATATATATATATATATATATATATAATTTTGTGAGAAAAGACAAGTGGCCCACATATGATCCACCATAGTTAGGGAATATTAAATTTCTATTCCATAAGAGGTCAATATAACTTTGAACCACGAAGTTTGAAATGGTGCAAGTCTAAGGAAGTTGAAGAAATAAAAGGAAAAAGTTTCAGACTTTACAAGTTGTTCGCATAGAAGTGTGCACAGCTGTTAAGTCTGTGAAATGAGAGTTGGGCATAAAAAGAATTTTAGTGTTGAAAGACGAGCTTGCTTGCTAAGAAAAGGTGTTCGATTAGAGAGTTTAGAAGAGCAGTGTTTATGGTAATTACCATTGTATAAAGAAAGTGAAAAATCCATTTAGTGAAAAAAGAGATTGGAGAGAGTCGGTGAGAGCGAGGGAAGGGGGGTGTTGATAGTGTTAAATCCCCTTTATACTCCATTTTTTTTTGAAAAAGAGCTAATGGAGTAGTAATTGGAACCACCACATATGTGCGACGCATGCTCAATACAAAATCGAACAAAGTCCGTATAAAAACTAGCAACTGGAGTGGATTGAAAAAGTTCTATTTTCGCGTTAGAAAAATCCAACCTTTCAGAAGCTTGATTAGTGAGTAAAACCATTTAATTTCATGAATATAAGTGATGGGGACGATTAATCGTCATCGTCAAAATTGGCATTTTTTTCTCAATCGACATAGTCACTATTCTGCAGATTATTTTACCGATTAATTTTAATATATTACTTTATAAATGACTCTGCTCTACGCTCTTCTATTGAGAGTGAAAGGCTGTTTAGTAATGGGGTCAAATATACTGTCCAAGCCGAAATCGAATCACCCCAGAAATCGGAAAAAAGAATGTTACTGCATTACAATTTAAATGTTCCAAATTTAAAATACTAGAATTTTTCATGTCTGTCCATCTTTCCTTATTAAAATTTTTTAAATCAATATTACGAATATACCACAAGGCGTCCCACTCATTCTCGACCCCATATATGCTCTTATAGTTATCAAAGTAGTGGGTAAAAGTTAATAAAATTGCCACAAACAAACCTTGGTGTGTGAGAATTTTTTTGACTTTACAACAGTGTTGGAAGTGATCTCCATTACCATCAAGGCATGCCTGCACACGCTTTTCCATGTTGCGGAAGGTTGCCGCCAACACATTGGGAGGCACAGCTCCAATTGCTTGCCGAATGTTAGTCTTTCGGTTGCATGTGAGTACTTTGTTTATTGCTATACACTTTCTCTTTAAGAAGAAATCCTCCGAAGGAGTAAGGTCAAGCGACCTTGATGGCCAAAATCCCTTGGAAATGACCCAATCTTTACAGAAGGACTTAATTTCGTATACGAACGACTGTCGCGCGACCTCTCGTGATTCTACGTCGCTTTTCACACACCAAGGCTTATTCGTAGCAAATTTTACTAATTTATGACTAGTACTTTGATATCTTTAGAATGCATATCAAAAGCCAAAAGCTAGTGGGACACCCTGTTACTATATGTTAAAATTACATGTTTACACATTAGAAT
>SEYY01019048.1:120000-145000 GCA_009176605.1 Armadillidium nasatum | reverse complement strand
TTCCTTTTCAGAGAAATGTACAGTCATCACATTATTATTATTATTATTATTATTATTATTATTATTATTTTATTTTTTTTTTTTTTTTTTTAATTTATTATATATATATATATATATATATATATATATATATATATATATATATATATATATATATATATATATATATATATATATATATATATATATATATATATATATATATAGCAATTTTAAATATAGGACTTTTTAATATTGTAAAAATTATATTGTACACTCACGGAATAAAGAATTTTATTATTATTATTATTATTATTATATTATTATTATTATTATTATTATTATTATTATTATTATTTATGGTAGAAATGTATATAAATATTCATATATAATTTTCGATACATTCAGCAAGAACATTCTAGCGTTATTTTTTTCCTATAAATGTGATATATATATATATATATATATATATATATATATATATATATATATATATATATATATATATATATATATATATATATATATATATATATATATATATATATATATATATATATATATAAACACACTTGTGAGTTTCACTGCTCAAATGTTTGCCCTATTTTTTAATTTTGCCTGAATTATTCTGTTTAATTGAAGGAAATATATATGAAATATAGTTAAAAAGCTAGCGGTATCTTGCAACTATTACCTCTGTTTATGGACCGACCAGGGCCCCCAACCCCGGCCATTTTTACTTAGGGTCTTACCTAAGTAGACCTGTTGAATCAGAAGAAAAAAAAATTTTTTTTTTTTGTAGTTTTTTCAAACTTTTATTATACAAAATCTGTAATTTTCTGATTTTTTTTTCTTCTGAAAAATGCATATTATCATTAATTTAAATGAATGTTGACTATTCTACTCCTTCCATATAATTAAATCTAATTTTCTTAACTTAAAGTTTCAGTGCTTTTGATCTCTTTACAAATTTTAAGAAACCCCGGCCAGAGCCCCAGCCCCAGCCCCAGCCCCAGTCCCAGCCCCAGCCCCAGTTGTTCCCTACCTCTGTTAAATTGGATTTACGACATTGATTTTTTTGGCTTCAGCTTAAAATATTTGTATTGTAGACAAATTTGACCAGAAAAGGGTATACTAAAAAACGTCTGGACGGTGAAATTCACAGGATATATATATATATATATATATATATATATATATATATATATATATATATATATATATATATATATATATATATATATATATATATATATATATATATATATATATATATATATATATATATATATATATATATAGATGATTCCACCTTTGTTATTTGTGATGGTTAAATCTTTAAGACTGATGAGACAGAATACCTATATTATATAATAGAACGAATCTGTTTTGATGAGATTTACGAAGCGTTCGATAACTCTCGGCTCTACAACAACATATTGCTTTCGGCTTCGTCGGAATGAACATGAGGCTGTTTTCTTGTTAAGAGTAGAAGTTGTTTGTCCATCCCTTTCTCTCCTCACATTTTCTCTTCAGCTTCTATTTTCACCTTCAAATTTCTACTTTTAAGCACGTTCGCTTTATTTTCCGAGTGTCATATATATATATATATATATATATATATATATATATATATATATATATATATATATATATATATATATATATATATATATATATATATATATATATATATATATATATTATATATAAACAGTTGACCTAGTTGGAGGTTTATTTAGTCTTTGTGGAAATGTTGTTAATAGCTTGCAATTATAGTTTTCACTCCCAACCAACTACATAAATCCACACAATCTTAAGCACTGTTTATATATACTGTATACATTCCTTCATGCTTAATACAATTTGTACATTTTCTAACATTTACATAAGTAAAGTTGCACATGTATTCTTTTGTATCTATTTTAATAGGAAATTTCAAGCCCAAATTCGTTTGAAATGAGTCAATTACACAATTATAGAAGGCCGTTCCTGGTGTTATTTTTCGCCAGACTACAACGTCATTTTATGGCAATTTATTATTATAAAATTCATATTTATATTTTCTTTCTAAACATCTCAATCAATACTCTTTTAAGCAACTTTTGCTTTAAGAGACAATTTTTTAATTTCTCAATATATATATATATATATATATATATATATATATATATATATATATATATATATATATATATATATATATATATATATATATATATATATATATATATATATATATATATGAATAAATAAATAAAATAAAAAATAAATAAATAAATAAATAAATTTTGTTTTTTGTAAATTGACGTTAATTGAATGCTTTGATTTATTAACCATTCCTTTAACAAATGAGCTTTTAACCTTTTGAAATGCTTAATAGATTAAATATACATCTTAATTTATGGAATATATTATTAAATATCATAGGGTTGCGTATTCTTAGTATAATTAGTTTATTGATAGAGCAGTGCTGTTTTAACCTTTAAATAGGAATATAAACCAGGGTTGTTAATCAGAGTAGTAGATTTATTTATACTATATATATATATATATATATATATATATATATATATATATATATATATATATATATATATATATATATATATATATATATATATATATATATATATATATATATATATATATATATATATATATATATATATATATATATATATATATATATATATATATATATATATATATATATATATATATATATATATATATATATATATATATATATATATATATATATATATATATATATATATATATATATATATATATATATATATATATATATATATATATATATATATATATATATATATATATATATATATATATATATATATATATATATATATATATATATATATATATATATATATATATATATATATATATATATATATATATATATATATATATATATATATATATATATATATATATATATATATATATATATATATAGTGTGTGTGTGTGCGCGTTTGCGTACATCTTTTAATATAGTTAGATCACTTGTAATTTGATTTTAAGAAACCTTTAGCAACTTTACTCCGTAGACCATTCCTATTAATACTTCATAAAGCTCAGAGAACTTGAACACGTAATACTTTTAAGTAAGAAAGGTTAGATGGAATAGATAAATTGAAGTTTGTGCGTGAGCAACTGTGTGTCCATCTCCTTAATGGCGGATTCCAAGTACCGAATTAATGTTGTCAATTTAATTTATGGAATGCTATAAATTATTGTAATTTCATTGGGCAACTTTTCTCTTTTAGCCTAATAGAAGAAGCGTTTCCTAGATGGAAAGAGAGTGAGAGGTAGGGAGCCCTCTCCCAACCCCTTTCACAAACGCACACACCCACACACACACGCGCGAACGAGATATATGCATCTGTTGTTGAATATCCCTCTAATTGGCGGGTATTTAATAACCATATTATTTTTAACGTTCTTCCCTTAAAAGATTGGTCGAAAACTTGCCGGTTAAATATATATATATATATATATATATATATATATATATATATATATATATATATATATATATATATATATATATATATATATATATATATATATATATATATATATTTTGCTTTCACCTTTAAACTGAAGTAAACTTTTTTCCTTTTCATATCACTTTGAGATTTTGAAAATTCATTGGAAATGTATTAAGAATAAATTTATGAAAATTGAACGTTAAATTTTATTATTTTATTTTCAAAAATCAGTCCCTTATTATTCTTAGAGGAGCTATAGATTAGGAAACTATTATTATTATTATTATTATTATTTTATTTTTTTTATTAATTTATTTTAAAGTAATGTTTTCACTTTCCACTGGAGGATTTACTTTTGCAGGTATTACTACTAAATTCAAATTGATATCTACTTAAATTACAACGAATATTTTAAACATTAATATTTATTTACATTTTATACGAGAGAGTAATTACATTAACTTTAATTTATTTAAGTAATTTAGATAAATGTTTAAAGAATCTTTATCAGTTCCATTATTACTTGTTTTTCTTGTTATTTTAACTTTTACTTCAGTATATATATATATATATATATATATATATATATATATATATATATATATATATATATATATATATATATATATATATATATATATATATATATATATATATATATATATATATATAGTAGTTCGTTGAATCTTTTATTATGGTACTAGTCATAGCGAAACCGTTCGATAGAATCTTCCACAAAATTTTGGTTTCTTAACTTCTCTCCCTCTGAATCTATCCTCTCATGTTCCTTAGTAAATGTTAATGACTCTGCTATGTCCCATAGGTAAACATGCCAATTGCTTACCTTCTAGGTGGTAATATTGTCTAACTAGTCGCTGTTTATGAGCTGACTTTATTCTTATGATCATCCTCCATCGTACTTGAAGGCTTTTTGCCTTTGTAAAGCATCCCCGAAGTGTCCACAGCTTCATAAAACGATCTTCCTATGAGATCTAGTATGGTCTCTCATTTCTGGAATTATTTATATTTGGCACCGAACCTTCTCGCGAGTTTTCTGTGTGCATTCCTTTCGCCTAACAGACATTCAGCACGTGTTAAATTGCCTACCACACTCCATTGCTGCCTATAGGAATAAGTTACAACAACTCAACGTTTTTTGGGGAACTAAGAACTATAGTGTCTCATTACTTTTTCTTCCTTATATTTCTCATATTTTGCGCTGATGACATTTATTATTCTTTCCACAATAGCAGTAATTTTTTTAATGTATTTACTTGACACATTCTACCCTCATAACAATTATAATGAAACAAAACCTGTAATTTTGAGATAACCATGGAAATTGATAATGGTGTATTATTTTTTTCATAAATGATTACCTTTTAAATTGTATTTTAGATTGAAACAGAATATCTGAGTAGCAATTTCTCTTTTATATAGATTTTTAACTTTATTAATGTAGTTTATTTATCTTAAGTTCGTTCTTAAACTTTTAGATATTAGAAAATACAATAATTTGTTCAGTAAACAAGAGAAATTGTTTTTAAAAAAAGGGTCCGTCCTGCTGTAATTGAAATTTTGTTTCAAATTCTAATTATTTTAGTTTTTTTATATTTTAAAAACAGTTGTAAAGATAATTGAATGTAATAGAGGTAATCGTTATCAATGATAGAGTCGGGATCGAAAATCGCATTATCACGAAGATTTCGAATTAAAAATGAAATCAGAGATAAAAAGTATCCGGATCCAGAGTCTGAATTTCCTATAAACTGATTTTACAACTCTGATTCTTTACACATGGAGAACATTTCTGAGTATCCGGATCCAGAGTCTGAATTTCTTATAAACTGATTTTACAACTCTGATTCTTTACACATGGAGAACATTTCTAAGGTGTCCCACGGAAACATTGAGTATTCTTTTTATGAAACGTTAGTGTTTATGAAAAAGATATTAGACTTTTGCTTTAGATAACACTTAAAAAAATCAGAAATATTCAAACATATTCTCGTAAATTTTGAATCCTGCTAATTTCGCTGCAGCGCTTGCAGATATAACTACACATATAACCATATAAAGTACAAGTGATGTATAAATTAAAATGTGCACATGCCCAACAACGGCTGTATAAATTGTATTTATAATCTGAATGTAGGAGAAGAATCCATTTCACACATGGAAGACTGTGATAAACAGGATATAAAGAATTAGGACACTTTAGTTTTCAAAGGTCACACCCAACCGTAGTAACATCTTCTCAAAGTAACTGTTTAGTAAGGTTTGACATTACAAAGGTGGTTAATTGAGTAGTAAATGGGAAACTACGCGAACTGTGACAGCCACAATGATAAAGCTTATTGTCGATGAACGAATAATTGTCCTAATTTTAGCATTTAATTGTCTCTATGTTCGCCTTATTTAACTGCGTGAAACTTTTTCCTCTGGGGTTATCTGGAAACAAGAAAGTTTGACGTTATGCCGCCGATCATTCATCAGCTCAAAGACTGCATTAGAGAAGTTTATTAATCACTGAAATCAGGTGTTCATATGAAAATGTCATAGAAAGTGCCCGTGTTTGCAAAGAGAAAGAAATAATCATTTCTATGGATATAAATTTTATACGCAGTCATTAAAAATTTTCTTTATTTTTACAAACATTTAAATTAAAAATAATTAATAAACATATTTATCAAGGGTTCACATTATATATATATATATATATATATATATATATATATATATATATATATATATATATATATATATATATATATATATATATATATATATATATATATATATATATATATATATACACTTTTTAAATCCACTAATTGCTCGTGGATCAAAATATTTTGAATTTTCAAGGTCTGCTATACTGGGAATCGAACCATTCGACCCCTTGGACGGTAAGCAAGAGCGCTACTAACCGAACCATATATATATATATATATATATATATATATATATATATATATATATATATATATATATATATATATATATATATATATATATATATATATATATATATATATATATATATATATAATATATGGGAAAAAATTCAAAATATACCTTAAGTGACTAATATATAGGGCAATATAATATACATTTGGATGTATCTGTTGTGTGGGTTATTAGATTCGTCGAGGATACCGTTCAGTCGTCATAAACGAATTGATGTCATTTTAAACAAGCTTTTAAATTTGCGAATAAAATCTACGGTAAAAGGTTTAGCAATTTCACTATTATTGATGTGTTTTTGATTTTCTTTTTTTCCTTTTCTTTTTTTTTCTTCTTTTTTTCGTAATATAATATCTTATAAATAAATAAATAAATAAATAAATACGTGAAATTGGTGTAATTTTATTTGTTGGCATCTAAAATCAAAATTTATAACCTCTTCTTTCACAAATGGTGTCTCATTGGTTTTATATTCCTTCTGTCACCTGTATGTTAATTGTCAGGTTTGTTGCCGCTTATACTACTACTACAACTACTAAGACTACTACTAATAATAATGATAATAATATCGGAGAGGATTTATTGATTCCTTTGGCTGTGTATTTTTATGTATGAAAATGTTGTAAGCGGCTTTCCGTGTACGTTCGATAAGGCAAAAGAAAGGTAAGCACATCGAAGAGGCTATAAATTACCAAGCAGAGAAACATTAAAATATATTCTGCCTCCGAATGTTTCTAAAATGGGGAAAATATTTTAAGTAAAAACTCTTCAGATATATATATATATATATATATATATATATATATATATATATATATATATATATATATATATATATATATATAATATATATATATATATATATAAATATATATATATATATATATAATATATATAATATATATATATATATATATATATATATATATATATATATATATATATATATATATATATATATATATATATATATATATATATATATATGTATGGATGTATGTATGTATGTGTGTGTGTGTGTGTGTGTGCGTGCGTGCGTGCGTTTGTGCGTGCGTGTGTGTGCGCGCGCGCATAGGGTGGGTCAAGAATCTTTCATTTTCCTGGCTCACTGACCGGTGATCAACCTTTTTCATTGTTTTCTTAAAATATTTGAAATTCTTATGAAATAGGGTTTCGAGATATCCTGTAAATCCTTTTATTAAAAATAACTATATTTATCTTCTATATTCAGAGGACTATTCGTAATTCCAATAAAAATAGAAGGTTTTATATCCTAGTATGAAAACATTCTTTTATTTTGTGCATTGTCTGATTTTTTATATAGTCTAATTTATTATATTATTACCATTTATTGCATATATTAATTATAAAATTTTGCTTATGATTATATTTTAAAATATTTTTTGAAATTCTGAGAATTTTTTTTTGAATGTTTGAATTCAAAAGAAATTTTAAGACCCTTAAAACTTATTTAAAATAGAATGTTAAAGCATCTACTGAGTAGGTTTAAGACGTATTTAAAAATACCAAAATTTAGCCTTTTAAAATTAAAATATAATATTAACGCGTTTACTAAGTAGGTTTAAGTCGTATTTAAATATATAAAAATTTAGCATTTTAAATTTAAAATAGAATATTAACGCTCTGCTGAGTAGGTTTAAAGCTTATTTAAATATATAAAAATTTAGCATTTTAAATTTAAAATAGATATTAACGCGTCTACTGAGTAAGTTTAAGGCGTACTTAAATATAAAATAAATTTAGCATTTTAAATTTAAAATAGAATATTAACGCTTTTACTGAGTAGGTTTAAGGCGTATTTAAATATATAAAAATTTAGCCTTTTAATAAAGACTTTCATTGTTGATACAAGGGTCCTTACATTATTGGGCGACATAATGGAATCTTAATTTTGGTTACCAAGAGTAGCCGGAGGTATGGAGTTTTCTTAAACTTAATATTACCTTCTTCCTAAACACCACGCACAAATAATACGTAAAAGTTTCGAGTAATTGATAATTTATGAAAGATTTCGGAAAAATATTCATTATCATTTATCAAAGAAATTTCCTGATTTTGCGTTATAAAAACCTGTAATATATTCTTTGTTTCTTTTACATTTATGGTAGTGATAAATGACTATTAATACAGCTAATACCTGTACATGATTATAATAGTACAATAATCCTATTTCTGGTTCCTGTTCTTAAAATATCTATATATATATATATATATATATATATATATATATATATATATATATATATATATATATATATATATATATATATATATATATATATATATATATATATTCAGAAATTTGTGTAAGGACGCAAGAAAAGAGACCCTTAAGATCATGGAGTACTCATAATATAATTTGTTTGTAAATTAAAAGGAAAAGTATGAAATTTAGAATGATAATAAGGAAGTTTATATATATATATATATATATATATATATATATATATATATATATATATATATATATATATATATATATATATATATATATATATATACATATATATATTTCTTTATAACCTTTGCATGGTAAGTGCAAATCGTTAGTTTTGCTTATTGGCGTGAAAATCTATAGTGGAAATACAAACATTTTAATGGTTTGCAAAGTTTTCTTATAATAAATTTCATTTTTCCACTTGCATACTCACGGATTCTTTATAAATATATACTCGTGTATATATATATATATATATATATATATATATATATATATATATATATATATATATATATATATATATATATATATATATATATATATTATATATATATATATATATATTAGTGGTTAGAGTTTTAAGTTTCTAAGAGAAAGATATATGAAATTTAGAAATTGTAATATAAACTATATATTCTAGAGACCTTAAATCAAGAGCAAAGAATATTTCTAATAATTTATTTTATTTAATTTTTTTATCATTTTTTTTTTAAATATGCAAATAAATTCTTCCAGGCGTACAAGATCTAATTTAAGCATATTTATATTCCATTCTTCAAATTTAAATAGAATAATAACAAAACAGGAATAATAAGTTTTTGAAATATTATGTTATGACCTTGGGGAGTTTTTGTAAATTCTTGCAATTGCTCTTGGGAAGAAATTTGGATGTATTTTGATTGTTATTCCTTTTAGGTCATAAATATTAATTTCACTAGGCAGTTCTGATTATTTTTAAGGGAAGAATTTATATCTCCACCAAGTCTATATTACGAGTATATTAAGTACTATTTTTGGTTTTAAACGTTTAAATACTAATTATTAATATGTGTATATGGCATGTAATATTTTCCTACATTTCAGTGTTTGATATTTTTGCACATTTTGTGTATAATTCAGTTTATGGTTATATTTTGGTAAATATTAATGTATAATATTTGACCAGTTACCTTTCGAGAAAATATCAGACATTTTGGAATATGTAGCGTATTTTTAGTATCATTCAAATATTTTCTGAATTATCAGATTCAGGATGTGAATATGTCTTGCTCTTCTTTTCAGTATTTGTTAATTTAAATAACTTCATTTATTTCAGTTCGTACTAATGAGTTCGATATCTTTTTATATTAAAATTTGTTAAATATTTTTTCTACCTCATGTAAGTAAGCAACTTTGAAATTCAAGATTGTTTCATTACTATATTAGTTTTCTTTTTAAGCTGTATCATGGTTTTTCAATGGTGACGAATATTAAAAGTTACAGTAGAAAAAACCTTAACGGTGTAAGTTTGCTATTAATTATTTTTATTCAAAGTACTATACCTTTAAATTTTTCTTGTCTTACTAATCTTATTCAAGGTACTTTAACTTTAGTTTTTTTTTGGTTTTACTAACCTTATCTAGATTGTTTTTAATTAACTTTCAAAGTTTATATGGACATTACGTGAATCAAAGTCACATTTTAACTATAAAATAGAGTTTGTCTTATGTAAAAATTGATACAAAGAAATTTTGGATACAGGAACTTACTGTAAAATCATAATTCATATTTTATTTTTATTTTTAGGCAAAGGTTATAAAAGGCTATACAACTGTAATTCAAAGCTGACATTTCATTTTTTTATTATTATTATATTATTATTATTATTCTTATTCCTGACTCTGTGATAGTTGGAAATTGAATAAGTGTTGTGAGCAGATTTTTAAATTCTTCTTTAGGTTTAACTTTTAATTATTGTTAAATCTTCACCTGTTATTTTTTAATGATACTTAATGTGCCAGTTGCGGAGAATTAGTAGAATTTTTTTTGCCTTTAAGCATATTTGGTAACCTCTACTCACTTTAGGGGAGAGTTAAAACCTAATAAATTTCTTATTCCATTTAAAAATATAAAAATAAAAAATAGAAAATTAAAAAAATTTTAAGATATCGTCTGCACACGACTATAACTAGAGATGGACTCAATTGACTGTCAACAAGAAAACAAGAATGGTAACTCCAAGAATGATATAATATATATATATATATATATATATATATATATATATATATATATATATATATATATATATATATATATATATATATATATATATATATATATATATATATATATATATATATATATATATATGGCTAAACGTACTTTCTGGCACTTTAATCGGGCTAATTGGGGGACAATGCGCCGCTTCTTTGCTAACTATCATTGGAGTGAATCTTGCTTTATCTCTGGGGATGCTTCTGTCTCTGCTGAAAAGGTAGGGGCAGTGATCCTTGACGGGATGGGCAGATTCATTCCATCTACAACTAAATCTTTTTCTCCTCAAAATCCATGGTTCGATGGCAACTGTTCTCTTGTCCTTCGGGAGAGAGACAATGCTTATCGTGCATGGAAAAACTCTCCTTCTCCTATCACTCTTGCTAATTTTCATTCCGCTCGGAATCGTTGCAGGGATGTTCTTCGACGGTCTAAGCGTGCTTTCATAAAAAGGAAGTGCGCTGACCTCCATGGCTCTCCTACTGATAAAAATTTCTGGCCTCTTGTCAAAAATATCTCTAATAACTTCTGTAAATCTGCCTTTCCTCCTCTTATTCGCTCTGATGGATCTATTGCAAATACTCCCTCTGAAAAGGCTAATCTCTTCGGCCTCCTTTTCTCATCTAATTCCACCCTACTCGATTCTGGCATCCCTCCTCCTACTCCTTCTCCTCTCAGGTGTCCCATGTCCCTACCTGTAATTACTCATGATCAGGTGCATGGGATCCTGAAATCTATGAACGTCAGGAAGGCCAGTGGCCCGGATGGCATTCCCCCTCGTGTTCTGAGGGAGTGTGCTTCCGAGTTAGCGCCTGTCCTCGTTCAACTCTACTCTCTATGCCTTAATACTAATACTTTTCCTCATTGCTGGAAGCGTGCATTTGTTCAACCGATCCCGAAAAAAGGGTAGCCGCTCTGATCCTTCTAACTATCGACCTATAGCTCTCACTTGTGTTCTGTCTAAAATTTTTGAAACTCTCCTCAACTCTCATTTCCTGGATCATTTGGAGTCTCATTCTCTTCTCTCTGATCACCAGTATGGCTTTCGACGCTCGAGGTCAACTGGTGACATACTTTCCTATCTTACTGATCTATGGTCTTCTGCCCTTAGGGACTTCGGGGAGTCTTGTGTGGTGGCGCTTGACATATCCAAGGCTTTTGACCGGGTATGGCATGCGTCGCTGCTCTCCAAGCTCCCTTCCTTTGGGTTTCCTCCTTCCCTTTGCTTACTCTTGTCTAGTTTTCTCTCAGATCGTTCCATTTCGGCACTTGTAGATGGAGCGACCTCTTCCTCTTTTTCTGTCAACTGTGGTGTTCCTCAGGGCTCTGTTTTATCTCCAACCTTATTCTTACTTTTCATTAACGATCTTCTCAACTGCACTTCTAACTCTGTTCACTCTTATGCTGATGACTCAACTCTACATTCTTCTACTCATTTCAAATCTGCTCCCTCTTTTGCCTCTAGAGTTGCTTCTCGTCTTCAACTTTCCGATTCTATTCTTGCCGATCTGGATGGGATTTCCCGGTGGGGACATAGCAACCTTGTGAAATTCAACTCTTTAAAAACTCAACTTCTTCACATCTCCCTCTCAAAAACACCTCCTAACTTTCCTATCTTCTTCGATGGCTCTCCCGTCTCACCTGTAAATAACATTAACATTCTTGGTCTTAACATAAACAATAAACTGTCTTGGAAACCTCATATCACAATGGTTGCTAAAGCGGCCTCTAAAAAGCTGGGAATTCTGTTCAGGTTGCGAGAATTTTTTTCTTCTGAACAGTTACTCCAAATATATAAGGGTCTTATTCGCCCTTGTATGGAGTACTGTTCTCACATTTGGGGGCTCCGGCTCCTCCTTTCTTCTGGATAGGGTTGAGTCTAAAGCTAAGAGATTAATAAACTGTCCCCTACTTTCTAACTCTCTTGACCCACTATCTCTGCGACGTGACGTTGGCGCACTATCCCTTTTCTATAGGTACTACAATGGAAGGTGCTCGAGGGAATTTGCCTCTCGCATTCCTCCACCGTTGCGTCGTCCTCGTTGCACAAGGGGTGCCCTGCTTTCGCACCAGTTTTGTGTGGATGTAGGAAACCCCAGGCTGGCCCGTTGTGGTGCCTCCTTCTTTCCAGCCACCTCTGTTCTGTGGAACTCTCTACCATCAACTATTTTTCCTCCTGTATTTAATCTTCCTCTCTTCAAGGCTTCCGTCTGTGCCCACCTGAGGGATGTGCGTTAGGTCTGTGTTTGAATGTTTTTATTTTTTATTTTGTGTGTGCCCCCTCCTTGAAAAGGGCTATGCCCGTGAGTGGCGGTGTTCTGTAAAATATATATATATATATATATATATATATATATATATATATATATATATATATATATATATATATATATATATATATATATATATATATATATATATATATATATATATATATGGTTACGTGGGCGCATGTGTAGGAACATAGTAAAACTGTGGAGTGTGAAATTGCTCTTCCAACTTTTCCTACTCCCCATGGGCGAATTTAAACTTGAAATTTCGTTGAATTGGCCCAAGGAAGAAAGAAAAAACTTTGGTCGAATTCTCTTTCCTCCAAAAATTCGTCATTATAACTATCTTATCGCTCGTTTGCGGACTTCATTTCTTCTTTCACTACCTTTGTATATGATTAAACCTCTTATCGTATATATATATATATATATATATATATATATATATATATATTATATATATATATATATATATATATATATATATATATATATATATATATATATATATATATATATATATATATATATATAGAGAGAGAGAGAGAGAGAGAGAGAGAGAGTTCGATTAATTGTCATAGTTCATCGGTAAAATCGACATCATTTTTTCTCAATCGTCATCATCATAGTCAATTTTCTGCCAATTATTTTGATGATTAATTTACATATATTGGTTTATAAATGTCTCTCAGCTCTATTTTCTACTGAGTATGAAAGACTATTTAATAGTGGGGGTTAAATATACACTTTTAAACCAACATCGAATTATCCCAGAATTTAAAGTACTACAATCTGCATGTTTGTTCATGTTCTTACATATTAAAATTTAAAATCAATCTTCTGAAATTATTACAGGGTGTCCCACTCGCTCTCAGCCCTAGATTCGCTTATAGATACCAAAGTCCTGGTTATAAATTAATACTGTTTGTATATGAACATCTTCAATAAGTTCATAAATCATTTGAATGATTAGGAACTCCGTACTGACTTTTCAGCAGGTTTGCCTCACTTACCACACGTCCAATGTCAGCATGTACGAAATCGAGTCTTTTCTTTGAAGATCGTGTCCTTTCTAAGGGACTTTGTTCACCAAGATCGCCTGACATTACCCCCACCGGATTTATTTATATAGAGTATGCTGAAAGCTAAAATTTATCACAACAAGTCACGTACTCTTATGCAGCTGAATGACAACATTCGGCAGGCAAATGACACCGACTCTCAATATGTTGGCGGCAACCTTCTTTAACATGGAAAAGCGTGTGCAGGCATGCCTTGATTCTAATGGCAATCACCTCCAACACTTGTTGTGATGTTAGTATGATTCTGAAACACCAAAGTTTTTTCGTGGCAAATTTTATTAACTTATGAGAATGACCACCACTACTTTGATATCTATAATCGCTTATCTGTTGGCCGAGAGTGAGTGAGATACTGCTTTATACTATATTTTAAAATTACATGAATTTGCACATTTGAATGAAGAATAAAGAAAAGGGAATTTAATTCTTTCTTATTATAAAATCGTATATATATATATATATATATATATATATATATATATATATATATATATATATATATATATATATATATATATATATATATATATATATATATATATATATATATATATATAATATATATATTTACACATCACCACCTCTCACGGGCAAAGCCCTATTCAAGGAGGGGGTGTTAAAAGAATAAAAATGAAAGTAAAAGAGTACAAAATCCAAAAAATGAAAATCACCCTTACAGTACCCACCTAACGCAAATTTCTTAGGTGAGCGCACACTAGAATACCGAAGATGGAAGATAGTTCCACAAAACAGAGGTGGCAAGGAAGAAAGAGGCACCACAGCGGACAAGCCTGGAGTTGCCTATGTCCACGTAAAATTGATGCGCGGACTTTGCACCCCTTGTGCTACGAGGACGCCGTAAAGATGGAGGTACACGGTGGATAGTTCCCTCGAGCATTTGCCGCTGTAGTACTTATAGAAAAGAGACAAGGCACAAGCATCACGTCGCAAAGATAAAGAGTCAAGGGAATTAGAAAGATCGGGACAGTTTATAAGTCTTTTAGCCTTTGACTCAAACCTGTCCAAAAGACGGGTGAAACCTGAGCCACCCCAGATATGAGAGCAGTACTCCATACAAGGGCGGATGAGACCCTTGTATAATTGAAGTAACAGCGAGGAAGAAAAAAATTCTCGCAGTCTAAACAGAACTCCCAGCTTCTTTGAAGCCGCCCTAGCAACCATTGTGATATGAGGTTTCCAAGACATTTTTTTTGTTTCTGTAAAGGCAAAGGATGTTTATATTCTCAACAGTAGAGATGGGAGAACCATCGAAAGAAATAGGAAAGTTAGGAGGTGTCTTTGAGAGGGAGATTTCTAGAAGTTGAATTTTTAAAGAGTTGAATTTCACAAGGTTAAGACGACCCCACTGGGAAATTCTATCCAGATCTGCAAGAATATATATATATATATATATATATATATATATATATATATATATATATATATATATATATATATATATATATATATATATATATATATATATATATATATATATATAATATATATATATATTTTATTTTTGTTTTTCAAGAATATTATAATTGTATGAGAAACTTTTTCAAGGGACGAGATATTATTTAATGGTCATCATGTGGTCATGGGATCTCCATATAACATTAGTCGTAGGATTTATGTGACCCACATAGGTCCCCAATTCTTCCCCCACCCCTCCCTCCCTTCAATGAATATGAATGGCAATGAATAACTTTAGTGTCATCTTTATTTGCGAATGGAAAAAAAAAATAAGTTGAACTCTTGAGTTTTAGTCTAAAAGCAAAATTTGTTTTTATGACTTTTAAAATTTTATTTATTTATTTATTTATTTTTTTAAAGGTAAAAATTACGAAACTCATTTCCTAGACATTTCATTTGAATCTTAATAATAGAGTGGATTTGGATATGTATTGGAACTCATTTCGAGTTTAATAGTATATATATATATATATATATATATATATATATATATATATATATATATATATATATATATATATATATATATATATATATATATATATATATATATATATATATATATATATATATATATAATGTCTCCACCGGTGGACAAATCCAGAAACCTACGAATTTTCTCTTGAGTTGAAAAGACTATAGAGGTCCATATCAAGTTAAAAGCCGAAAAGTCCCTCATTAGTTTGAAGGTGTGTTAAGTCTAAGGAGGTTGGATTAGGAGTTCAGAGAAGTGTGTTCCAGACATCACCAGAAGAGATTGAATATAGTCAGATCAGTTTGCGGTACCGAAATATCATAACCGTTATCTCGCAATAGGTTGGGGTCTTTTTTGCTAAAGGCTAAGAGAGATGGAAGAAGTGGGAGAGTTTAATAATATAAGACACAAAGTAGAGAATTCGGAAGACTTCGAATTAGATCAAGAGAACAGGCATCGTTTCACACGTATTACAACAACCGCCTTGGCTAAAAATTGAGGATAGAGACAGTAAGAGGAAACAAAGATTTGCTGTCTGAACAATCAAGCACCTTAATTTCGGTCAGGAACAAAAGGTGAGGTTTAGAAAAAGAGAGGTGGGGTGTTTATCAAATGTTGCAGAAATTGATGGAAAAAATAGACCGTGCACCACTGCAAGTGGCTGCAAAGTGTTGGTGCCCCCAATCTCATCATTGGAGACTACCAACTCTCCCAAGTGGGGAGGGCTAGATGGGGGACTATTTTTAGAAATCTGAAATCTAGGCTACAATTATTGTAAAGAATGTGTTGTTTGTTAAGTGTTTATGTGTGAATAAAGAAGAACCTACTCTGGTATGGAAGAATGTTGAGTTGAGCGTGAAATGGGGCATACTATTGGGCACTGAAGCGAAATAGGGAGTACCATAACACCCCACCTGCCAGTGGGTAGTAATCTCATCGCCTCAGAAGTGCTAATTCCCTCCTCTATCTATTTATCTATTTATCTCTATCTATCTATCTATATCTATCTATTTATCTATCTATCTATCTATCTCTATTTATCTATCTATCTATCTATCTATCTATCTTTTGCTTTTCTGTCTGTTGGAACCCTTCGAGAAAGATCCAAAGGGTTCATTGAACTGCCGCAGATACCTCCCTCCGGGCCTGGCGTATCGTGGATGCCGATAACTTATTCCATTAGCAACAAAGTACTTCATCAAAGTGTTCATATATATATATATATATATATATATATATATATATATATATATATATATATATATATATATATATATATATATATATATATATATATATATATATATATATATATATATATATATATTGGACTAAATAAAAGATAATTAAGGCTTGGGCTCATTCCATTTGTATATAGTATGTTTAGTTTCGTGACTAATTGATTGTTGCTGTTGCTAAAAGGAACACCAAGGGAGTTCAACTCATTATTTGTGGGTCATTCCTCCCCAAAATTCATTTTGGAAGAGGGTCCTCTGGGAAAAAGAGGAACGACGGATAAATAGGGATAGACGTTTACTCTCTCTCCCCTTCCCCCCCTCTCTTTGTTGGTTTACTAAGGTAGATTAATTAATTATTTTTTAGCTGTGAGTGTGTGTGTGTGTATGTAGATTTTCTTTTGATTATTTCCTTGCAATTTATTTAGATTTTAATGTAATTTTATTTTTTATTTATTTTTTATTTTTTTACATAATGTTTTAAGTAATAATATATATATATATATATATATATATATATATATATATATATATATATATATATATATATATATATATATATATATATATATATATATATATATATATATATATATATATATATATATATATATATAGAGGTGGACCGGATATCCGCATCCGCAACTCCGGATATCCGCATCATTTTTCCAATATCCGCATCCGCGATATCCGCAATTGAATATCCGCAACCGCATTCGCACATCCGCGGATAGTAAAAAATTATAAGTAAATTATGAGTTCAGCTGAATCATGTTTGTCAGATGTGATACCACTTGTTTCAACATTGAAAGTTGTGTTAACAAATGTTAAGTCTAAGGGAGTTTCAAGGATGACTGAAACATTAATGAAGGAGATGAACGACAGATTTGAAAACCTGGAAAATGATGATGCTTATACAATTGCAACCTTTTTAGATCCTAGGTACAAAACAAAATTTTTTAAACCACTTGTTTCTCAGAATGTTAAAATCAAATTAGGATGCTTATGCGATGAGATGATAGAAACAGCAAAATAACGCCTTTCAAGAAAAAGCAAAAGCTCTCAGATACAAAAGAAACAAAATCTGTTAGCTTAAGCATTGCTAAATCAATGAAAGATCTTCTAGCTTCCAGCAGCGATGAAGAATCACAGTCAGAAGTGTCAAAGGATATAATATCGATTATTGAAAATTATCTGAAACTCCCACGTTTGGAGGCAGATAAAGACCAACTGGTTTGGTGGAGAGATAATTGCAAAAGTTTCCCTTTTCTTGCTGAGCTGGCAAGGACTTATTTATCATGTCCTTCAACTAGTGTTGCTAGTGAGCGTCTTTTCAGTTGTGCAGGCCTCATTTACGACGAAAAGCGAACCAAACTTTCACGTGAAAGAGCCCAAAAGCTTTTATTTCTAAAAAATAACTTACCAATTATTAACTTCAAATGGAATATGTGAAACTGTGAAGTGTGAAGGTAATACTGAATTACTGGCTATATATATATATATATATATATATATATATATATATATATATATATATATATATATAATATATATATATATATATTATATATATATATATATATATATAACCTTTTTCAAAAATTGGTTAAGGTTGGGGAAAGAGGTTGGTGGGGTGTTCAAGAGTTGGGTCCCCGTCCCACACCCTGGTAACATAGATTCTGGATATTATATTTAAAATTCCAAAAATCTATAGCAAAACTTTAAAAAATTAAACTATCCGCATCCGCATCCGCATTTGCGGATATCCGCAATTGTATATACCGCATCCGCATCCGCGGATAGTAAAAAATTACTATCCGGTCCACCTATAATATATATATATATATATATATATATATATATATATATATATATATATATATATATATATATATATATATATATATATATATATATATATATATATATATATATATATATATATATATATATATATATATATATATATATATATATATATATATATATATATATATATATATATATATATATATATATATATATATATATATATATATATATATATATATATATATATATATATATATATATATATATATATATATATATATATATATATATATATATATATATATATATATATATATATATATATATGCGCGTTTGCGGGCGTGCGTACAATCAGTTACGTTTTTCATTTTTTGATATTTTTTAAGTTTCATATTAATATCTTTTCTCGTCATATTTTCCATCTAGGTCTTTGAGTTGACTTATTTAAAAAGTATGTTTTGGCTTATAAGATATATATATATATATATATATATATATATATATATATATATATATATATATATATATATATATATATATATATATATATATATATATATATATATATATATATATATATATATATATGGAAAAGATTATTTTATATTTAAAAATATTATTATTATTAAAATTAAATATTTTTAATTTGTTTAAATATTTTAATTTTTTATTATAAATATATATATATATATATATATATATATATATATATATATATATATATATATAATATATATATATATATATATATATATATATATATATATATATATATATATATATATATATATAGTGGAAAGCTATTATTTTGCCATTATTTTGTCATCAGAAGTAGGTGTGAGCTCAGTTAATAGAGGGTCAATGGAACTTTATTGCCAATTTTTTTATTTTTTTTTATTTTTTATAATATAGTTTTTGTTTCTTTACTCAGTGTGAGTACAATGATTGCTAAATACGGACATAAATCTTTCTCATGTGAATATTTCTTTTCATACACAGAGAGGCATTATTTTGATAGGATGTTTGCTTTGCCATCCATTGACCCTTTTAGCTTCTAAACTTTTGAAAAAGTTAAAAGGAATACATTTTGATATTACTATCAAGCTTTCACACACAAGCACTATATATATATATATATATATATATATATATATATATATATATATATATATATATATATATATATATATATATATATATATATATATATATATATATATATATATATATATACTTGGGTCTAAGTACACACCGTTGTATCTTAGTATAATTATTACAGAATTGTGCAAGTATAAGAAATATTTATTGTACTTAAGTATAAATACATGGCAGCAATACATTTACTAATTATATATATATATATATATATAATATATATATATATATATATATATATATATATATATATATATATATATATATAATATATATATATATATATATATATATATATATATATATATATATATATATAACACCGTAGTCATTAACTTGTAAAATTATACTGTTGAGACCCATTCTTAATTGCCAAATTATTTTAAATAATTTAGTAAAACATTCAAGAAGTTAATTAAGATAAATAGTAAGTAGAAACTTTGATATTGATTAAGCTTTTATAAATTCCATAAGCAGTTTTTTAATTCAATATTCCAAAGTTTAAAATTAAAATCATAATTTTATTTATTGTTTAAGGTTTTAATATTTACATGCAACTGAAAACGATTTTGAATGGATATTTTTTAGTTCGATATTTCAGATTGCTGTTAAATTTTGACTTTAATAATAATAATAATAATAATTAAACATGCCAACTTCAATGATTTGATTATTATTGCAAATGTTATTGAAGCTCTAAAACAGTATTGGAAAATATGGCATAATGTCTATAATCCTTTTTAATTGTTAAGATAAATAAGGAAAAATTATCCTATTTGAGTTAGCCTACTCAAAGTTGTACAGTTTGATCTCCCAACAGTGCCCCCAATGCAACGTTTGTTAAATGCAGAGAAAGTTTAATTTTTTGAAATGTAACTCAACATTGATAAGGTTTAGATATTAAACAACTTAACTTTCATTGACAGATAGATGGACAATGAGGTATCAGTTGGTGCGAGGCATGGTAAGTCATGCCCTGTGTTCCTCATCCTGGTAACTCGTTCATTCTCTGCGAATACCCATTTTATTTTCCCCATGATAGCTCTTCTACTTCTTTTTGGTATTCGTAATTACCGAAACACTACCCTACCATAATTACATGTTTCTCAGATGTTTAATTAAAAGTAACTTTGGCATTCGTTTCAAAATTGGTAATTTTTATTTCTACAAATTACATTGTAGCTTTGTATTTAAATTACAAAGACCAAATATATTGAAATGCTTTAAATAAAGCCTAATGGAACGCGAAAGACTACTTTTGTGCAATAAATACAACAAAAACCTAAACATTATACAATAATAAAGGTATACATGTTATAGTGCGTTGAGACTGTCATTTTGAAAATCGATGGAATAGTATATCACTATATCAATAAATATATCAATGGACAAAATCGATTTTCGATAAATACTTTTGAATGCATGGCACACAAATATTTGTCTACGGGGAGTTCTGTCCCCGTACCCTCCGGTCCCGCGAGTGGTTGAGAGTTGAATGTTTCACTACATAATGATATCGATATATCAGTTTATCGATATTCAAATTGACTGCCTCCATGTAACAAAAACAAGTAAGTCTTTTTATATTAAAATTTTATGATTTTGTTGCATTTATTTTACAAAACTGGTCGTTCGTGCTCCATTAGTCTTTTTTTTTTTAATGCATTTGACCATATTTTGTCTTTATATTGCCAATAAAAATATAAATATAACTTGTCTCACTGTAGTAATAAAACTATAGGCCTATTTGTTTACAATATTTTAGAAAATGTTGAAGATCCGCAAACTCTCATATCTGCATCTTAATTTCACCATTACACACGCTCGCACACCTACACACACACACACACACACACACACACACACACACACACACACACACACACATACACACACTATATATATATATATATATATATATATATATATATATATATATATATATATATATATATATATATATATAATATATATATAATATATATAATATATTATAATTTTTATATTACTATGAGGGATTTTACCTTACATCATTTTCTGTATAGTATTTTCGATTTTTCTCCATTTACGTAATGAGCAACGCAAATCCTTTTGTTGTTTCTACGTATATATATATATATATATATATATATATATATATATATATATATATATATATATATATATATATATATATATATATATATATATATATATATATATATATATATATATATATATATATATATATAATATATATATATATATATATATATATATATATATATATATATATATATATATATATATATATATATATATATATATAATATATATATATATATATATATATATATATATATATATATATATATATAATATATATATATATATATATATATATATATATATATATATATATATATATATATAATATATATATATATATATATATATATATATATATATGTTGAAAAAGCCAGGAGTCTACTTCAACCAACTACATCAAAGAATTTAAACGCAGCTCAACATCACAATTTTATTTAAACGCATTAATACTGGTTCTCTAATTCAAATAATAAAATAATTTATTATTTGCAATTTAGAACTATTTATCAAATTGACACATTAAATATTTTTAATAAACATTTCTCTATTGTCCTGTCGGTTCAAATAATAGTACTATTTTATTACCTTGGCAATGTCTTTTTATTTCTATTTATTTTTTTATTTCATGAATTTATGTTCTTTCTCAACATTTATACAAGATTTATAGTAACTGTTCGCTATGAATCTTCTTCTTCTTTACTATTTTGGTTCCAAAGTTAACTGTTTTTGTCACTTTTTATTTCAAGAAGTATAAAGTTAAATCTAACTTTAACATATTCCCTCATATTGATAAGAATTTTAAACATTCTTAGTATCCTTAAAATTTGATTGAGTTTATATTTCTGTACCCTTTCTCAACAAAATCAGTTTTGTTATTGGTCTTCTAAGAACAGCTATATTTAAGTTAGTTTTATCTTTATTTATTTTTTATATCTATCACGTTATCTGTGTCATCTTTATAAACCTTTTGAACTCTACCTAGACTCCACACATTTCTTGGTTTCTGCAACATTTATTGAAAGAAACAAGTCACCTTCTTTATGTGATTCTTGTTCCATTATCAATTTATTTCTCTTTTGCAATAAAGGTACATATTCTTTCAACCATCTTTACCAAAATAAATCTGATAGATATTGAACTTGTTTCCATTTTTTGTTTAAATAACAATCTTTATCTTAGAATAAATCTGGTAGAAATGTTGTATTTACTACTATATATATATATATATATATATATATATATATATATATATATATATATATATATATATATATATATATATATATATATATATATATATATATATATATATTATATATATATATATATATATATATCCAAAAATATTCTTTGTTTATTTTCATATCTAGTTCTTTTTTAATAGTTTGTTTCAGTGTTACAGCTATCTTGCTGCATTTAACTATTCTTTTTATTGTTAATACCATTCTTTTACTTAAAGGACAAGTCTTGTTTTAGACATTACTAATGAACATTGTATATCATTATTTTCTCCTACAAATTTAATATATGCTTCTGCTGCATGTATAATTCTGAGAACCATCTGCATATATGTGCATTTCATTACTCTTATACTTTATACAATTGGGATTGTATGGTCTAGAACTTGAAATTCATTTATTTATGGGATATGATTTAATCATTTCATATAACTCTCTTTAATGTTTGTGGTAATTATTTCTTTATCCAAGGTACCTTCTTTTCGCACAAGGATTGATATGATCTTTTGGCTGGAACAAGTAATGGACTGATTAAACCTCGGGGATCATAACTGATAATGTTACTTAACATACCTAGTTTTTATTTTTTTTTATTTTTTTATTTTCTGTATTTACTTTTGCCTTTATAAGATTCATTTCAGGGTCTCAGTTTAAACCTAAAACTTTCTCGCTTGGAAACTTATCCAAAGATCGGTTTATTTCTTTGAAATTTTTGGCCAAAACTTGAGTGTCTACATTTTCAATGAATTTCCTTGAATTGCTTTCAACACCATGTAGTTTAAACCCACTGATACTTAAAATGACTTTTATTCCTTTATAAAGCTTTATAGCTTCTTCTTCTGAATAAACAGATTTAAAAATGTCATAGACATAAAAAGATTTTTTTGAATTTCATTTTTTTTCTGCATCACTATAATTTTTTATATCGATGGCATTTTGAAATTATTTTGTTATTGTTCTTCTAAAGGACAGTTGCGTTTAAGTTGGTTTTATCTTTATTTACTTTTACATCTACTACTTTCACTTTATCTGTGTTATATTTATAAACCTTCTGAGTTTTTATGAATTTGATGACATTTGAAATATATATATATATATATATATATATATATATATATATATATATATATATATATATATATATATATATATATATATATATATATATATATATATATATATATTATATATATATATATATAT
>SEYY01019048.1:112500-115000 GCA_009176605.1 Armadillidium nasatum | reverse complement strand
ATTTAATTAAGTTTTCAATTTTAAGTTTCCTATGAATGATTATCATTCCCTGCTGGATTTTATGTTCTATATTCCTTTGCAGCATTCTTCCTTCTCCCTTCTCCCTTCGTTATTTTTTGTTTCACGTCTTTATTCCTTTCTTTGATCTTATTCAGAAAATCTTTAATTTTCTTCTTATCCCTCCTCCGTATTAATTTTTAGGGATATTTTTATTAATCTTGAGAGTTTATTAATATTTCAAGTAGTTAAGAAATTTTAATTTATGAATATTTATTTATTTTATTTTTAATTATGTAAATTTTTTTAAAGGGTTGCCCAGTAGAGTACGTAACTCAAATTTATGTTGTTTTTTTTTAACTCCATTGTAATGTACTTGTAATGCAAGACCAGATTTGTCAACCTCCACCCTTTTATTATAATTACTTAAAGCTGCTCACTTGTATCCCCTCTTTTTTCAATCTCATCTTGATGATGATGATGATTTTTCACTTTGAAGAGTTGCGTAACACCAGAAATTAAACCCAAACCACTTTGTAACTTTTTAATAGCACTATCAAAGATGCCTTTTCCCCATGGTAATATATGGTAATTTTTTGTAAATCTTTGAAGTTAATATTTTTACATCTCAGTCTCCTAAATTTTCTTAGTCATTGCCTTTTACATTTATGTAACAGCCTTTTAAGTTTTATAAAGTTTCCAATATTTCAGGTTACAGGAAGTGTATACTTACATAGCAAGAATATTGGTTTTTATAATAATGTTACGAGTTATTTGTTTGTAACGTAACATTTGATCATTGTTATCTTGTTTTCTCTTCGAATTCTCTTTTTATCTTTATTGTTTTTGGTTTCTGTTCATAACTGGAAGACGTTGAATAGTTTATCAGAATCCTTTGAAATGCTTTTCATTCAGGTTAATTATTTGTTATTAATTGCAGTTTGTTTATTTCCTTTTTGAATATACTTTGCAAGGAAGTGTTATATGTTTGTTTCTCTCTATTTATCTTATATATTTGCTTTATTGAATGTTACTTGTAGTTGCATTCTATATTAGGGAGAGTTACGTTGTTTCAAAGATGAATTATATTTATAGTTATAACATTTACTGCCTTTTTCGAAAGTCTTTAAGAAAAAAAAAAAAATTGGAAATTTTAATTTGAAGTCATTATAGTGGTTTCATCTCCATCGGTTTTACTTCAATACCTTGAAATGTGCCATCGTATGGCAATTTTCCTTTGCTGATTAATGTTTATAACATTTAAAGAAGCAGTATTTTAACTATTTTATCTTTTTATCTTTTTTCATATTGGAAAATTTATTTTATTTATTTATTTATTTACTTATTTATTTATTTGTTGATTTTATTTTTAATATATTTTTTACATATGATTTAATGGAGTTTTCATTTATCACATATTTTCATATATGCTAGTTTGCCCGTTCCATGAACAGAGACAGTAACTATATATATATATATATATATATATATATATATATATATATATATATATATATATATATATATATATATATATATATATATATATATATATATATATATATATATATATATATATATATATATAAAATATTGTATAGCAGAAGCTTCGTGCTCAGAACACATCTCGATATTTCAAAAACTTTGTACATGAGACCAAAGTTTTATAAATAATGCCATAAAAACTTGAAAGCCCTTTGTCCTGATATATATATATATATATATATATATATATATATATATATATATATATATATATATATATATATATATATATATATATATATATATATATATATATATATATATATATATATATATTATATTTATATATATTTTTTTTTTTTTTTATTTTATTATATATATTATATATAATATATATATATATATATATATATATATATATATATATATATATATATATATATATATATATATATATATATATATATATATTATATTTTTTTAATTATATATATTTATATATATATATATATATATATATATATATATATATATATATATATATATATATATATATATATATATATATATATATATATATATATATATATATATATATACACAGTATATCGGGAAAAGAATTTAGTGTTTCTTTTTATATATTTATCGTGGTGGGTCGAATTCGAGAATGAAAGGTCTTTCCACCAAATGCTTTGAACATCGTTTTTTTACTTAGATATATATATATATATATATATATATATATATATATATATATATATATATATATATATATATATATATATATATATATATATATATATATATATATATATATATATATGTATATATATTATATAACCAATGGAGGAAAAGGGTTAGAAATCTTGGGACCAGGAGAGGAGGAAAATAAGGTTTCATCTAGATTAAAAGCCGACGTTCTTTAAAAGCTTATCAGGTGAGGTAAGTCGTGAAATTAGAAAAATGAAGTGTGCTTAAGACTTTGTCTGTAGAGTATTTGAAGTAATATTTGGCACTG
>SEYY01019048.1:105000-107500 GCA_009176605.1 Armadillidium nasatum | reverse complement strand
TCACAGTTTGGATAATATATATATATATATATATATATATATATATATATATATATATATATATATATATATATATATATATATATATATATATATATATATATATATATATATATATATATATATATATTATATATATATATTTATGAGTGTAGTTGGAGGTATTGGAAATGGCTTTGAGAGTAGAGATGAGAAGAACCAGTAGAAGGATCGAGAGTAAGACTTGAAACTGTAGAAGAGCTACTGAGTTATATAGAAAGTTCCTTCTGAGAGAAAGAGGGTGTAAACTTGATCATGAATTGAGGCAGTATGTTATTTAGAAGTAGAGGGAGAAGTTAATCAAATTCTTTAGAAAAGTTTTGAGAATTTTGAGATTTTAAAATAAATTATATAATTATACTTATATAATATTTTAATAATTTTAAGAAAAGGAGCAAAATAACTTTTCAATTATGAAAACTTATTTTCTGAATTTTACTTGTTTCCCCAAGCATTTAAAAATTCATCAATTTTATAATTTTTTTTTATTTATTTATTTATTTATTTATTTATTACAACACTATCTTTCACTCGTTTATTTATCTTTTCTTTTCGTATTTTTTCCTTAATATATTCTTTTTTTGTCTCAATAGTATGATAATTAACAATTAGTGTTCACTGTCCATCAAGTAAATAGTAAAGGACTTACTTTATCACAATTACTTGCTGAAAAGTTAGTTTTAGATGCTAGATCATTGATAAATTGACGTAAGTTTATATGAAATGCACTATAACAGGATCCTATTCACAAATACACCGTAGTAACTATACTTCTCCAATTCTAGAGTCTCGAGTGAAGACCTTGTGAAAAAATAAAAAATAATAATCCCTAAAGTTTCTCTTATTGTAAATAAGGATTCCAAGTTTATTGATCTTGAAAATTTTCTTATTCTTCGTAGCATCATTGATTTCTTCCTCTAAAGATCGAATATTGCAAAGAAATATAAAAACTACTGCTACTACCACCACTGCTACTACTACTACTACTACTACTACTAATAATAATAATAATAATAATAATAATAATAATAATAATAATAATAAGCCTTAATTAGAAAGCCTAATAGAATTTTCTTTTAGAGCTTCGAAAATGTTATCAAAATTGGAACGTTTCAATAATATTTCTTTAATCTCATTTCGTTTGTTGTCATTATGTTGGAAAGTAATTATATTTTTTCTTTACCAAACATATGATATTTCCGAATATATATATATATATATATATATATATATATATATATATATATATATATATATATATATATATATATATATATATATATATATATATATATATATATATATATAATATATATATTATATAACTTAAAATATATATTTTTAAATTTTAGAAGTACTCTTCTGTTTCTTGGACCATTTTGAGTGTATAACGTGCTTGAAAAATTCTTTTTGAGTGAAATGATAAGCTTTTTCTTTTTCTCCTCCTCCTCCTCCTCTCTCTCTCTCTCAATCCTCTCTCCTCCCTTTCTCTTTCTCCTCTCTCTATCTCCTCTCTCTCTTTCCTCCTCTTTTTTCCTCCTCTCCCTCTTTCTTTCTCTTTCTCTTCCTCTCTCATCTCCCTCACCTCTCTCTTCTCTCTCTCTCTCTCTCTCTCTCTCTCTCTCTCTCTCTCTCTCTCTCTCTCTCTCTCTCTCTCGGGAATTTTAAAGATATTTGGTCATGTTTCATTTCCATATTTGACTTTTTGCCTTGCTTGATATGACTTGAAAAATCTTTTGAACAAAAATTACACGTCCTCCTCGAGTTACTTAAATGATTAATGGTTTCATTTGACTGATGACGTGCTTTGTTTCCTTCATTTACGTCGGTAAGATTTTTACGTATGAAATTATGTTGCTGTGTTTTATGAAATTCATTAAAGACTTCTAATTGATCTTAAGTCCAAGAGATTCATTGCAAATTTCGCGTGACTCTTTTAAGGTATTGAAGAAACTTTGTTTAAATTATTAAATAACTTTAATGTTTATTGTTAATTTATTTTTAATATGTTTAAATTTCTTGAGTAATTTAAAGGCTTGAGGTTTTAATTACTGAAAAAAAAAAAAAAAAATAATATATATATATATATATATATATATATATATATATATATATAATATATATATATATATATATATATATATATATACCGAAACCGAAAGGATGAAACCTTACCTGGGAGTTTAAAAAAAGTTCAAGGGACTAGAACCGACAAGTCGAAAAATATGACCATTTTTAGACCTCTGTTGGAGAGGAACTTATAAGAGCAAATGGAGAAAAATGCTGATCCTTTTGACAAGGTGAAGACCCTTCCTGGAGAGGATAAAGACGAATATATATATATATATATATATATATATATATATATATATATATATATATATATATATATATATATATATATATATATTATTTTATAATATTTATTTGTTTTTGTGTGTGTGTGTGTGTTATTTTTTTT
>SEYY01019048.1:97500-100000 GCA_009176605.1 Armadillidium nasatum | reverse complement strand
ATATATATATATATATATATATATATATATATATATATATATATATATATATATATATATATATATGGTGGAATACAAATGTAATGTAAAATGTTCCACAGTTTAATACCTAATGCAAGAAATAAATACAATTTTTAAATTTTTTATTTTTTTTAAATAAAAAAAAAAAAATTTAAGATTTATACATTTAACATTTTTTACAACAAAATATTTTCTTTCAATTTTGGATTTTGCGAGACTTTGCGTGTCGAACTATTGAGCTCCTAAACCACATCCGCGGAGTTTGACAAATTAAATCGTCTGTTTTTTGAATTCTTAATTTTAATTATTAAATGATTGTATCTTCCAGTCTGTGTCTTCTTTTTTCAGAAAATCATTATTCTTTAATTGTTTCTGGTTTATTTCAACAGAGGAGTTTGTAAACTAGTTCGCTAGCTTCACTTGCACACCATTGTAACCATGCTAGAGAGTAATCTAGTTTTACTTGTACTGTATTTTTGCTAGTGACCAAGGAGTGCTTACGAGCATTCGATAAACAGAAAAATATAGAGCTTCAACACAAACCTCTCTCTCTCTCTCTCTCTATCTATATATATATATATATATATATATATATATATATATATATATATATATATATATATATATATATATATATATATATATATATATATATATATATATATATAGAGAGAGAGAGAGAGAGAGAGAGAGAGGTTTGTGTTATTTAATCTATTTTTGTATATTGCGTACCTTGACCTTGCGGCTATCATGACTTCTATTTTATAGTGAGATTTACATCATTTATCTCTAATTTGCATATTGTAAACGTCAAAATTAGTTTCAGTTTAGACTCAGTAATATATATATATATATATATATATATATATATATATATATATATATATATATATATATATATATATATATATATATATATATATATATATATATATATATATATATATATATATATATATATATATATATATGTAATCACATTCCTACTTTGAGTACAGTGTGCAAAACCTATTTCCACACTTTTATCCTTTCTTTGTCCAGAACTCAGACACCAGACATAACAATGCTCATTCTTACATATGCTCCACCTGTGAAGTTAAGAATATATATATATATATATATATATATATATATATATATATATATATATATATATATATATATATATATATATATATATATATATATATATATATATATATATATATATATATATATATTTATAGCATCGAAGTTTAAAGTTTGCAATAGGGGAATCGAACCCGAGCCCTATAGCACAAAAGCATAGAGTTTTACCTCTACGCTCCTGGCGGTTCAAAAGATAAATCTAAAGATGTGGCTTATGAATAATAATTCCCAAGAACAATCTCCAAGGACTTCTACCAACCGTGCTTGAGCGTGAGGCAACGTGACACGGACTCGGCCCCCTTTCCTCTCGCAAACTAAACAGATAAGGTAATAATTAAAGTCTGCCAATAATTAAAGTCTGCTCTCGCAGACTAAATGTTCATTAAACATAGAAGTTTAAAGTGTGCTATAGGGGAATCGAACCCGAGACCTATAGTTTGCGAGAGGAAAGGGGGGGGGGTCTATTCCGGATTATGTTTCCTAACGCTCAAGCGCGGTCGGGAGAAGTCCTTGGAGGTTGTTTTATTGTTCACAAGCCTCCTCTTTGGATTTCTCTTTTGAACCGCCAGTAACGTAGACCTAAAACTCTATGCTACTGTGCCATAGGGCCCGGGTTCGATTCCCCTATAGCAAACTTTAAACATCGATGTTTAATGAATATTTAGTCTTCGAGAGTGTTAGCAGACTTTAATTATTACCTATATATTATATATATATATATATATATATATATATATATATATATATATATATATATATATATATATATATATATATATATATATATATATATATATATATATATATATATATAATTTAAAGTCTGCTAAAGCATTTATAAACTATTATGTATGTTCGTAAGTATCAAGTCTGCTATAAGAGGATTCGAAACCCTGACCCTAATTAACACTTGTGTCTTACCAGCTTAATTGCCAGGGTTTGAATCCTTATTTAGCAGATTTGATATATATATATATATATATATATATATATATATATATATATATATATACTATATATATATATATATATATATATATATATATATATATATATATATATATATATATATATATATATATATATATATATATATATATATATATATATATATATATATATATATATATATATATATATATATATATATATATAATATTACTCAGGTGAGAAGTTTTGATCTTTTGAACTTGCGTATGCAGCTCTTTTGTGTAATATAATTTTTGTTCATTAGTGTGGATGCTGCTGCGAATATATATCCTCAGTAAATACCAACTTCTCTGACTTTGCGTTTTATCTTATTCTTACCTATTCTGTTTTTCCGTTTGACCTTCTATTGTTGTAAATGAAT
>SEYY01019048.1:82500-92500 GCA_009176605.1 Armadillidium nasatum | reverse complement strand
GAATATATATATATATATATATATATATATATTATATATATATATATATATATATTATATATATATATATATATATATATATATATATATATATATATATATATATATATATATATATATATATATATAATATATATATATATATATATTGCAACCAGAGTCATATGTTATATGCATAGAATAATTAATCTGTAATTTTATGATTTTTAAGTTGTTTATACATAGGAAAACTTCAAAACTTGGTCGTGATCGTATGTTGTTTACTGAGCGTGCGTTACTCCTCTCTCCAATTTTCCCAAACACCAACGAGCTCCTGTTTATGAGTCTTAATTAAATCCGAGGCAAGGAATAATCAGGATTTCTTCTCGTGTTGGAATCGCTCACAATTTTAGTAGAAAAATTTAAGAGTTCCATGCAAATCATTTGTCTATATTATAAAAGTGAGATGTCTGGTTTATTTAACAGTTAACTACATATTTAAAGTCGTCCTTAAAGTCATGTCCACCAGCCTTATAGAAGAACGTATACCATATTTTTTTTTTACTCCTTCTTTCTTTACCATAAATTGTTCAGAATATATCACGTTTATCAATACCCCGTATAAATTTATTTATCATCCACTACTTGAGGACATGCTACAATTATCTTTGACCCATCTTTCAATGTACTTCAAAAAACTGTTTTTGCCAATCCCATGAAACTGGAAACAAAGTAATTATATTTAGAATTCAGAATCTACTATTATTTTTCTTGATCTGTGGATCTATAGAATCTTTAGTTATTTCTGGACATTTTTTTATTTATTTTTTTATTTTTTCATTTATTTTTTTTTAAATCAAAAAGGACACATCTCCCGAGCATGGCCCTATTAGAGGAGAGGAACTTTTCTAGGTAGTATATACCTAATATCCTCAAACGAGATGAAACCAGTGCCATCAAGCAAGTCAATTTTCCTACCTGTTTGTGCCATGGTATATATATATATATATATATATATATATATATATATATATATATATATATATATATATATATATATATATATATATATATATATATATATATATATATATATAATAATTTTGTAAATAAAAATATTAAAGTATTCCCCTAAAAGAATAAAAATTTGGCAATGTTATTTTGATGGGACTCTTCAGAGCCATCAATAAGTTTTCTCGAAGGCAAAGAAAATGAATTTTTAAAATTATTTACCACTAAATTTTTATATGATCATTATTCTTGAAGAAATCAACAACAAAAATAGAAAAACTTACTTTATATTTAATATAAACCACTTCAAAATGTCACCATGACGGAAATTTCTCTTTTCAAAACATAGTCCTCAAGCTTCTTAGCGAGATAATTGCCAAAGGCTTTGATAAAATTAATTTCAACATGTTATCTACCGTCCCGTTAAATCGTTATGCTTCAAATTTAATCATTCTTCTGAATAAAAAATTATTTTAGAAAAGGATTGAAAAGGTTAAAGAATACGGTTTTCCTATTATTTTACCATATTCTTATTTTTAATGTATTTTATACGTGTAATATAAAATGGTTGAAGTTCTTTTTGCAATTCTTTTCTATGCCTTTTACATTTTTCCGAGTCTTTGTTAATTTGTGTGCTCGTTTGTGCATGTTAAGCAAATTGGTGCGTTGAATAGAAAAAGACTTGCTTATAGCATCTTCTTGCGTGCGTGTTGTTATTGTCATCAGCAGGAAAGTCGGGTCACGCAATATAATGAACTGAAGGTTAGCTGCTGAAGAAATTTCTTTGTTCTAAAAAATCAAGAAATAAAAAGCTAATAATATATATATATATATATATATATATATATATATATATATATATATATATATATATATATATATATATATATATATATATATATATATATATATATATATATATATATATATATATATATATATATATATATATATATATATGACAATTTTTATTTGCATACGGTATATATTCTCTGCTTCCTTTTTAGGAACCTACATCCTATTAATGGTTGACACTTTAAAAAAAAAAAAAATCTGTCGACCATTTTTCTCTTCAGTTTCAATGTATCGACGATTTGGTCATAGGTAAAAAAATAGTGTCGATCATTTGACCAACATCTTATCTTAGTTTTTTATTAATATTTCTATTATCGTTAACTATCATTATTATTACTGATACTTGTTGGTTTTTACCGTCAAACTAACTTGACCTAACCCTAACCTAATTGTGGTTATATATATATATATATATATATATATATATATATATATATATATATATATATATATATATATATATATATATATATATATATATATATATATATATATATATATATATATATATATATATATATATATATTGTGATAGTGTCTACGATTTGGACGAATTTTTAAAAAATGTTGTCGATCATTATTCTTTAATAAAACAAGTTGTCGACGATTTAGACGTCTTGACTCGTTTTTCAATTTGTCCCGTTGACGATTTTTGCTATTCCTCCTTTTTAGTGCCACTTCTTTTGCTATTCCTCCTTTTTAGTGCCACTTCTTCTATTTTAAGTTCTTACACTTTTATTTGCAGAATAGAAAAGCAGTTGTAGTTAATTCTGAAGTATTATATTTTATCTTTATATGTGTGCCTTTTTCTTTGCATTATAATTGTAAAATATTTTCTCATTTTATGCCACACTATAAATATTGTTTCTGATGCCACCAATAATTTTGTATTCTATTATTACATTGGTAATTTATTACTTCGTATAGTTATGTAAACAACTGATTGGTTTTACTTATGCTCGTCATATGGGTATGAAATATATTTTGCTTCTTTCTTCTTTTTCTTTATGAAAAAGAAATTTCTAAAATTTCTTTTTCATAAATTTTATAATTTATTGTTGTCTGTTGAAAGGTTATGTAAGGTAGAAATAGATAGAGAGTTATGAGTATAAATATATACTGTGGTGAAAGGAATCACATTTTATCGTTGCGCACTGAAACGTCGAAAAAATAATTGATAACTTGTCCTTGTGTTTCTTCTAAAAATAATTTAGTGTCATTTCCTATAATGGGTAGTATATATTATATATATATATATATATATATATATATATATATATATATATATATATATATATATATATATATATATATATATATATATATATATATATATATATATATATATATATATATATATATATATATATATATATATATATATATATATTATATATATATATATATATATATATATATATATATATATATATATATATATATATATATATATTGTGATGAAGCGAAGCTTCGCAACCGCATAACTTTTCACAACCGCAACCGCAACCACATTATTTAAAAATAAATAGTAAATATATATTATATATATATATATATATATATATATATATATATATATATATATATATATATATATATATATATATATATATATATATATATATATATATATAGAGAGAGAGAGAGAGAGAGAGAGAGAGAGAGAGAAAGGAGTCCAACTATACATGACTCATATTGAGTTGTATGAGTCGCGTGTGAAGTTAGCTTCTCAGTTACCGATACGAAATTTAGAGGGAACCCCTGAAGACTTCAAAAATTTCGAACTTCTCTCAAAAGGCTGTCATATATATATATATATATATATATATATATATATATATATATATATATATATATATATATATATATATATATATATATATATATATATATATATATATATATATATATATATATATATATATATATATATATATATATATATTAGTGATGGAGCGAAGCTTCACAACGCAACCGCAGTTATAGCCTTTTTCAACAACCGCAAAATAACTGCAACCGCTGTTGTTAAAAAAATATGCAACCGACGGTTGCAAAAGAAAAATAACCGCAATAACCGCGGTTGAGCAATTTTTCAGCTTCTCTCTATCACTAATATATATATATATATATATATATATATATATATATATATATATATATATATATATATATATATATATATATATATATATATATATATATATATATATATATGATACGTAAGGGACAAAAGTTCGTTTTTTTTAAAATAATCAGTTTGAAAGTTGTTCAGAAAAGTGTTTGATAATAATAAATATAAACTACCATCGAGCATGCATGCACGCAATACAAATGAATTAAATTGCCTACAAATAGTTGATGCTTCATGTGTCTATCTCCTCTCTTATCTGAAATTCACAACAATTTCACCTACCACCCCTTTTCTTCTCGCTCTCTCTCTCTCTCTCTCTCTCTCTCTCTCTCTCTCTCTCTATATATATATCTATATATATATATATATATATATATATATATATATATATATATATATATATATATATATATATATATATATATATATATATATATATATATATATATATATATATATATATATATATATATATATATATATATTAGGGTGTTCTTGTTTTTGAGGTGTTGAATTTCAGTTGGGACATCAGCCTTAATTATTACATGTAACACCAGTAAGACGTATCTGAATTTAAAGCTTAATCCGACAGCAGTAACAGGTGTCGCATTTCTTTGAGATATAGTAGGTTTTACTAGGGCAATATACTTTAACTTATTTCATGTTTTACTTTCTAAAAATATAATTAACAACGATATTTCATTTTTTACTTTCTAGAGATTATAATTAACTACGATGGTAAAATTGGTATTAATAAAAAAAATTTACGTACATAATGTAATGTTGTTGAATTTGTTTTGATCCATGTGCTAATAACTCCCCTGACATAACGTGATAGTCGCGAGTCACTAACATGATGTGAGACTTTCAGTGTAAGTTTGAGAGTCACCGAATACAGAATCTGTTAATTGCTTTCAGGACAGTGGGAAGACGTTTTATATATTTTGGCTGTAAAGGTAATTCATATCATACCTATGAGATTATCCGATTCCACCTTTGTTACTTCTTTGAACCTGATGTTTCGATTTTCAAGAAATTACAAAAAAGTTGATCGAGAATACTCAAAATGAAATTTACATCTGGTGTTACAGCTACATTCGTCAATAATGAACGTCTGTCGAATATAGATATCCTAATTAACTTTGCTCTAACAAATTCTAAAGAAGGAAATCATCCTCCCGAGGACTGAAGAGAAATGCTAGAACTGATGATAATTTTTCTTGGCGGAATTCCCCTCCAAGGATTATTATTATTCAGTTCTCCTGGAGCCTTCATCACTCAAGTTGGAGGACAAAAGCAATGTACTCTCTGAAAATATTTCTCTTTCGTAATCAATCTGCTCTCGCTTCTTTCGATTATGATGGAATCAGAGATGTATGCATAATTCTTGTATGTCTCTAAAGGTGAAGGTATGGATTATATCACCTATTGCAACAGAGGCTTATCTTCAAGATTTGTAATTCCTATGTGATCTTCATTCATACAGAGAGGTTAAAAAAGACATCAGCGAAGCAGCTTTATATAAAATCAGTAACCATTCGTGATATTTGTCACCGCAAGCTTCAGGATTAGCATTCTTTGAAACTAAAGTGTTAGTGGTCAAAACCCTAAATTGTTCAGAACATCAAGGAGACAAGGTAAATTAGCTATAGATCCGAGAAACTTGGATAGATATGTGTGACTAGGCACTAAAAATTTTATTTCACGATATTCAAAAACATTCTTTGAAAGTTATAGAATTAATACTGATTTCTTGGAAAATCATCCGTCAGAGTGGAATAATAATATTCATTACCTTCATGGTCTGTAAATTGTAAAAGTCCTGAAGTAGTTAACGATGCTGCCGAACGCGGTGTGACACTAATGTAAGATTATAATAATAAATTTCTAACAACGGACGAAGAGAGAAGCCGTACATTCTCCAAATTGTATCCGAATATAGGAGCAAATATTCAGATACGAAAAAATCTACGCTATGTAAATAAATCTGAAGATAGGACAAGAGAATATATTAATATCGTTTACTGACGAATGTAATATTAAAATCGATTACAAATTTGTACTACACTCCAAAACTGTTGCATTATGAATAACAAATACAAAGAAATAAACTGATTGCTACACATGTTCTACTTAATATGTCCCAACCATTTTTCAGAAATAGTATCTACTCCTTAGGTGAAACGTTTTAGGTGGATGTATTAAAATTTTCATGGGACTTTATTTCTCACCTCAATCGCTAAGGACTACCCTTAATATATATATATATATATATATATATATATATATATATATATATATATATATATATATATATATATATATATATATATATATATATATATATATATATATATATATATATATATATATATATATATATATATATATATATATAATGAATATTTTGTATTTACGCCTCACGTCTAAGGCATGATGATATGAAGACAGGTTATTTTGGATAAAGTTTATCGCCTGCAAGACCTCGGAGAACGTCGATGACAAAAAATAAACCATATCAGAATACAAATTCTTTGTATTTCTTGTGAATTGCAACAAGAGTTAATAAAAGTGAGGGTATAACAATAAGGTTGCGTGTTTGTACAGGAAGTGTGAGAAATTTTGAATAAAAAATAAATAAAAGCAAATTAATGAAAGAGAGAGTGAGTGAATGGATGAGAGAGAGGGAGAGGAAAAGAGATGAAATCTTTGAGTGTTGGTTATAAATTAAAGGGAAGTCACTGAATTAAGCTTTCACCTGGGAATAATAACCAACCTTCATTTTCTTTAAGAAATATTCAGTTTTATTCTCTTCATTTACAAAATCGAAAGATAAAAACACTCATTTCAGATTTCTTTAGGGATTTCATTCTTCCTACTTATTTTAAATTTAGATAATATATATATATATATATATATATATATATATATATATATATATATATATATATATATATATATATATATATATATATATATATATATATATATATATATATATATATATATACTAGAGGAAGTCAAACATTATCAGCACTTCCGTTCTAACCTTCCTCAGGTTGAGCGCTCGCACACTGAAAAGTGATACTACTGAGATAACGTGATTCAGGTATTGGTAGACAAAATGGTGATAAGCCCTTTTACATTTGAGTTTAAAGTCAAACTTCAATGACTTTTTTTCAAGCTATTTTCTAATGAAAGTCGCGTCCTATTAAACAAAAAAATTGCCACGTCGTTAATTGTAGGCTTTTTTTTACTTTTTTTAAAAACAAATATTATTGTTTTTCCTGTAAAACTTTTTATCAAGAAAATAAATAAAGATAAATATAAAAATATTTGTGATTATCAAAATAACCCTTTGTTATTTACGAAGCCATTTTATATTTACTTTACTGTTTTTGCGACACTAATATGGATTCTTAATTGTCCTAAATTTATAGCATTGATCTAAATTACTGTTATATTTTTACTATGTTGCAGTGTTCTAGTACGTGTTAAAGCGCTAACATGGCCGCACTATAAACAGTGTGCATCAAGGAAGAGCATCACGAGCTCTCATAGCGTGTAGACGCTCTGAACTCGTGATGGCCTGAAAGGCAGTATTTTGACTGCCTGGAAGGACGACATATGCCCTCGTAGGTGATGTCCGCTCTCAAAAAAAAAACAAAAAAAAAGCGTGCATCAAGGAAGAACAGGAGATCAGTGAACCGTTTTCTAGGACAGACTTTATGGAATCCAAGCTTGTCGTAGATTATATGATAAGCAGAATTATGATCAATTTACAGCGAACCGGCAATCTCTTCGATAGTAATTCGTCTGTTAGTTAGAAGCATTTGTCTAGATTGTTCAGTCTCCTAAGTGATGATCGTCCTGCTTCCTCTTCGTGCCTGACATTTGTCCGAACAGTTTTGAACTTCTCGATCCATTCATACACTCTTACGTGGTAAAACACTGCCCCCATGCTTCATTGAAAGTCTACGATGAATTGCAGCCCCTGACACACCCTCAAACCACAGAAATCGGATTACTGATCTCAATTCTTTCTGCATACTGCTAACAACATCCATGTTTACGCTGTAACAAGCGAGAACTCCTTAACGATCAGAGTGAAATCTAAGTCAGGTTATCTCAGGGCTACCACTTTTCAGCGTTTCGAGCCCTCATCGCAGTGAGGACAACCTGACGTAAGTGTGGGTAATTTTTTATTTCCACTATATATATATATATATATATATATATATATATATATATATATATATATATATATATATATATATATATATATATATATATATATATATATATATATATATATATATATATATATATTATGTAAAATTTGTTTACTCATAAAGGTACGTAATTTTAATTAATGGCTTTACGATTGCTTATTCAATGCAGGGTTTGCAGTTGTAATTATTGCTTTTCACGGTTTTCTAATTTTAAGGTTAATTATCTCTTTTTATTAAAAAAAAGATGAAAATAATAATAATAATTGTAAAAATTAGTATTATTAGCAGTATTTATAATAATAAAAATGCTCATTTATTGTTGGAGGATTGAATTTTTATTTCGTTGAGAGATTTCGTTAAAATTTGCAGCTAGTACACACACACGCGCGCGCGCGCACAATATACTATATATATATATATATATATATATATATATATATATATATATATATATATATATATATATATATATATATATATATATATATATATATATATATATATATATATGAACCGACCGGGGCCCCGGCCCCGACTGAAAATCAGGGAGAACCGGGGTTTGCCTGCCGGGGTTAAAATGGAAAATTATACTTTAGGTGAGAATCCAATTAAAAATTTTTTTTTTTTAATTTTCAGCCGATTCTCATGAAATTTTCAGTGTTTATTATTTTTTTTCCTGGTGAAAAAAATTCCATTTCTAGCGTTTTTCTGAGTCTATAACTGCTAAAAAAAAAAAAATTTTTTTGGGGGGAGGGGAAAATTTGACCCTTTTCAAATGAATGGCGGGGCCAAGCCACTTTTCGGAATGACCTGAAATTTGGATTATACATTCAGAATTCTATTGGCAACGAAAACTTGTAACAGACATTTGTTCCCAGAGTTATATAAAAAATGTTATAAGTCCAAAACTGAACAGCTATCGAAAAAAAAATTTTTGAAAAAAAAAAAAACTTTTACGTCAAAAAAATTTAAAACAAAAAATACAACTATAACATTCCTTAATTTCGGTGGGTGTAGAGAGGAGGATGGGGCTACAAATCCTTCTTTATACTTTATTCGATGCGACTCGTTGGTTTCGAGATATAGCCTCTCAAAAAAAGTCCATTTTTGACCAAATTTCAAAAATTTATAAAGTTTGAGAGGCTATATCTAGCTTCAAACAAAAAGCATTTAATAATGCACTAAATAAAAATTGTAGCCCTGTCCCTCCTCTAAACAATATCCAAAAATTAAGAAATTAATATGTAGCGTGTTTTTTAAATAATTTTTTTCTCCGGAATGGTACAATTTTTTTAAAAAAATTTTTTCAAGTGCTTATAACTTTTTCCTAGACGTGATATCAAAAATTATTCAGTTAAATTTTCAGCTCATGTGAACCAGTGGTTTGACCCGCTATTCATTTTTTTCAACTTTGGGTCCAAATAACTTTCAAACCATTAATAGACTCAGAAAAATGCTCGAAATCAACTCAGAACTTTTGAAAAAATGTATATACCCTGAAAAATTTCAGATCAATCAGTCAAATAATAATAAAAAAATTTTCAAACAAAATATAAGAAAATTAAGATGTTTCTTTTTGCCTTTTTAAAATTTTCTCTTTTTTTCTGTTTCTTTTGACTGCTCCTTTTCTGCTAGTGAATGTTCATTTTTGTGTTTTGATTTTAGATGCCCCCATAAAGATTTGGTTGAAATTTTTTTACTTGTAGCACCCGGAGGTCCTCTTCTAATTTCCTGACTGCAGATGTTACATTTAGCTATTTCGAGAGTATCCTGAAACATTGTAAAGTACTTC
>SEYY01019048.1:75000-77500 GCA_009176605.1 Armadillidium nasatum | reverse complement strand
CATCATTTTATCACAAGCATGTAATTTCCTGCGAATTTCTTGCCAAGAGTATGTATTCAGAAAAAGAAATATTTCGTACGAATATATATATATATATATATATATATATATATATATATATATATATATATATATATATATATATATATATATATATATATATATATATATATATATATATATATATATATATATATTTAATTTAATTAAAAGACCCCAGTAAGCAGCTTCGACGAAAGTACTTGTGTTCCCTATTATTGTTGTTTATGAATAATTTATGTTATTTTAATATTTTTTTTAGGGGTGCACCGATAAGCCAAGTAGCCGATTATCGATTAATCGGCCTTGGAAATCTGCCGATTACCGATTAATCGGCCTTTCATCAATGACACCTAATAAGTAATGAGTTATTATTAATTAATTAATTAATAATAAATTATTACTTATTATTAATTTAAATTAATACTGAGAAAAAGCAGTTATCAACATTTTTATTTATTACTAATAACTATGCATGTTTTCATTATTAATGTAAATCATTTTTATTGCTTACTTTTCAGATATATTAAAAAATAAAAATTTTAAATTTTAAAGATAACTCTAGATTCTAGAATCTCGATTATAGGAATATAAATAATTAAATATTAATTACACTTTATAACGAAAGCAGTATGTCAACCAGTTATTGTTGGAAGTATTTTGATGTTCATCCTAAGGATAACAGTAAATGTATTTGTAAATTATGTAAAGCCACCATATCAAGAGGTGGCAAATCTGCAAAAAGTTATACAACGACAAATATGTTGAACCACATTAAGAAAATTCATTCAGATGAAGCAAAATATGAAACGGATAAGCTGAAAAGGCAATATGATTGGTCACAGCCAAGTACTTCAGAAGCAAGTTGCAGCAACTATGAGCCTCCAAAAAAAGTTCAACCAACTATACAATCAGTTTTAGAAAAGAGTAAAATTTGGAATATTAACGATCACAAGTCCCAAGAAATACATTATTTAGAAATGATACATTATTTATAAATGATAGCTGTTGATATTCAACCATCTTCTTTAACATCTGACATTGGATTCCAAAGGCTTATTGCAAAACTCTGTCCTAATTACAGAATTCTATCAAGAAAATATTTCACAGACAAAATAATCCTGGATATATTTATGAAAGTAAAAGCAAAAATTCAGACATTGCTCGATGAAATTAGCAGTCTTTCTTTGACCACAGACATTTGGACAGCTTCAACAAATAATGCTCCATTTCTGAGTGTGACAGGCCATTGGCTTTCAGATGAGTTTGAACAATGTAGAGCTGTGCTTAGAGTTGTTCCTTTCCCTGGTTCACATACAGCTGAAATAATAAGTGAACAACTACACATTGTTCTGAATGAGCATAAGATCTCCAACAAAATTTTTCTTGTACTACGAGATTCCGCCGCAAATATGGTTGGTGGTATGAGGGAGTGTGGTGTACAGTCACTATCATGTTTCATACACATATTGCAACTTTCAGTAAATGAATCAATATTTTCGCAAAAGGCTGTGAGCAATATAATTGCAATTAGCAGAAAAATAGTCTCACACTTTAATCATTCTCCATTAGCGATTAGCAAATTAACCGAAATCCAGGAGCAGCTTAAAAAAAAGACAAACATAAACTGATTTAAGATGTGTCTACTCGTTGGAATTCAACATATTATATTCTGAAAAGAAATTTAGAACAGCGAAAAGCTTTTATAATGTATGCTGTTGACAATAACATTCCAACTTTATCAAGTTACCAATGGACAATTGTTGAAAAAGTTGTCCAGTTATTAAGTCCATTTGAAGACATCAGCAAAGAATCAAGTAACAGAACATCAACTATATCAATGATAATCCCTACAATATTAGCTCTCAGATTATTTCTATTAAAAGCTACCAAACCTACTGGTGAATTTACTGGAATTATTTCAACTGTTGAAGAATTCAGTGCATCAACTGAAAAAAGATTTACATCATACTTAAATGTAAAATTTCTGTGCTTGGCTACTTTTCTCGATCCCAGATTTAAATTGAAATTTCAAAAGGATGACATTAAAGAAGACACTATTAAGAAATGGGTTATAGATATTGTAGAACATCAAGCTGAGATAAATTCTATTGATAGTCAAACAGGAGACAGCTCTTCTAATGATGATCAAGATAATGAAACTTATGAAAGTGTACCTAAAACTGTTTCCCTTTCAAAACTGTTAGATGATTTCTAGTCAAATAAGCCTATGAAAATAAATTCAGACTTAGACGTTGCAAGTACAACAGATGTGCAACCCAAACTCAAGAAGGAGTAAATCTGTTACTCGTAAATGCGCAAAGGAACTGGATCAATATTTAACTCTACCAACACTTCAAAGAAGCGAAAGACCCATTTCTTTGGTGGAAAAAGACACGGGAGACTTTACCAATATTGAGCAGTTTGGCTTCAAATAATTTAAGCGCACAACCATCATCTG
>SEYY01019048.1:50000-70000 GCA_009176605.1 Armadillidium nasatum | reverse complement strand
CTCAAATAATGACCCCCAACAACCGTTTGTTGGTACTTCAATTACTCCTCCTACTCCCCTCTCTCGATCAGAAAGAGACTCTGAATATGATGATGAGGATGAAGATGAAGATGACGACGAAGAGGATGATGATGATGATGATTCCCCTATGAGAGTTACGAGAATAGGAAGTGTTCCAATTGCAGAATATGAGGGTTCCCCAAGGAGGTATGGCCAACCAATTCGTCCTCCTAGACCTGGATTTCCTAGAAGAGTTAACAATATATCACAAGATGAACGCACTAGAGTTTTAATTAACTCTTTGGAAGGAGATAAGAAGAGTGCCGAAGTGTTGTCTAGAAACGAAAAATCTCACTCGTCTTATAGACATGAATTTAGGAAATCGAAACATAAATCAAATCTTTATCAACATGAAAAAGGAGAAAGTGATTCTCCCAAAATCTAGTAGTACCCAAGAACGAAATAATAGTCTAAATCCTTTAGGCAGTAAAGAAAATTCTGAGAAAAAAGATACGGAAAAAGATGAAACGCAGAATACCTTAGATTTTAGTCAAGACAATAATTCACCGGTTAAGATTTCAATTTCTACAATAACTTCTTCTTATGCCTCTTCTCTACCAAAGCTCTACCAAAGCTATCACGTCATCTGAAATTTCTTCAGAAAAAAATAATTCTAATGCTTTCGAAGATTACAGATTTGAAGACTCTGAAACTAGGAAAGTTTTAGATGAATTTTTTTTGGAGTCAAGAAGCAAGCCTCAAGAATTTTATGATCTAGAATATACCCTTAAACGGCAACATGGAAATAGTTACGTAGGTCAACGATTAGCTGCTACCGAATGCGAGGAAGAGGCTGATCAACCACAAACTGAGGATTCCTATGTTCTTCAGGAAGAGATCGGAAATCCTAGTAACGAAATTTCAGAAAAATTGCCTAGCGAAGATTCAGTTTCAGATGTTTCTCATACAAACCAGTGTTCTCGACAAGATGTTACTTCAACTGACAAGAAGACTATCACCGGTAACGATTCTGAAAATTCCCAGAAGAACATTATTCAGGAAAATGGAAACAGCCCACAGGATAATTGTGAGGTAAGCAGGTTATCTTCTACTTGCACGCAGCTAAATGAGTTGCAAATCAGTTTAAGTCATTCATTTAAGCAACAGGAAATTCAATCCAGTAGTAATGAAAATGTTGAATATAATAGTTCATCAAACGAAGTCTTTTCAACGAAAGCTGAAGAGTGTAATAAAAGTGATGAAAATTCAGTGCTCGATTCATCTCGATCATCGCCTTTAATCGACTTGAGCGGTTCATGCTCCGTGCCTGATGAATTAAATTTTAGTGCTGATAATATAGATAGAATAACCTCACTAATTACTACTACAGCTACTACGACTACTATTATTAGTACTTTCAGCTCTACGAACGGTTGTAGTAGCAAGAACACACTGGAATTGATAAATTCATTTGACCAAGAAAACATGAATACCTTAGAAGTTGTTGAAGTTGAAGTAGAGAATAATGAATTCCTAAGTAGGCCCAATAACCTGCCAATTGAATCAATTTCACAGGAAGTTCAAAGTAGGGTTTTACCAGGTTTTTCTGATATACAGGAAGATGTATCTTCATTCCCACCTCCACTTGAGGTAGACTTTAACGAGCATTTAGAGGTAAATTTTCCTCTATGATTAGCCTATGCTATCCTCAATTAGCATTGTTCAACCATCTCCTCCCACTCGCCCCCCCCCCTCTCCCTCAAATACTGTTTTATTGTCAGATATATTCCTCCCTTTCTCCACATAAACCTTTCCCCTCAAAGGGAAATAAATGGCACTCCCATTCCTAAGTTATTAGTGCATGAGTTAAAAATGTCTCGTTTTAGATACCTTTTAATATTAGATAGTGATAATTCATTGTGCCAAATACTATATTTGTGTTGATTTTATTAATAGATTTTATAGAGTAGTTGTATCTCCCATCGTTATTTGCCTTTTAATTAAAGGTATATATAGTGTTTGAATGACAACTTAAAATATAAACAATAGGAAGAGGAAAAATTTCGGTTGGTCTTTTTGAAGAATTTGAGTTTTAGAACTTTCGCCATCACTTTAATCACTCCTTATTGGTCTTAAAGTAATCACTCCTTATTGGTCTTAAAGTTTGCCCGTATATATATATATATATATATATATATATATATATATATATATATATATATATATATATATATATATATATATATATATATATATATATATATATATATATATATATATATATATATATATATATATATATATATATATATATATTATATATATTTATTTTTTTTTTTTTTTTTTTTTTTTTTTTTTTAAAAAAAAATTTATTTATATTTTTTTTACATAAGTGACTGGATATTTTTGTTGTATGTGTAATTATCAAAAATATGTAAAGTTGAACTTTTTTTTTTTTAATTTTTTTTTCTAGGTGAAATAATTTAGCATTATTAATTTTTAAATCTTCATAGCTTTGGTATCGGATCTAATTATATTCGTAAGTTAAATACTATGTCCAAATATTTTTAATCTTTTTTTTTTTTTGAGTCTTGAAGTGATTTAGCAGTAAAGAGTTTAAAATAATTGTTTTTCTTATATAGAAAATTCAGAGACCAAAACATTCATTGAGTGAAAAATACTAATGATAAGATTTCGTTGTGGCTCTAGAAAAATGGCCACAGGACGAAATTTCTCATTGTGACATTCGTTAAATAGGCTAGTTAGCGTTAATTATCTTCTGGGTTAGATTAGGTAACGTTTTGATAAAGAAAGCGGAATGCTGCAAGGCATTCTGGTCATTTTTAAAACATTTATTGGACGCTTTCGGTCTGTTCGTCTAACATATTTATTTATACTCATAAATATTTGGAAATTATGGTTATTTAGAAGAAATCATTCAGAACTTTATTACTTATCGTTAGTTTTTTGCAAGCACACCTAGCAACATTGTTCTTAAAGGGCGTATTTCAATGCTATATACAAAAACTTTATAATCAATGTAAGAAAAGGTTAATAGAATGAATGACCGTTTTTCCATTCCAACCTTGAGCATCTGAGTTTTACAACTCTAAATTAGATTTATTAATTATAATGATCTTTACCAATGATATTAATTCCTTACTCTAATCCTTATTAAATAAACAAATCTCAGAAACATGTTTGTGTCATGATTGTTTCTTGTGGAGTTTTCATGTTCTTTAATGTAGTGTTATAGATTGTAGGTATATCATAGATATATATATTTTTTAAATTATAGCATAAATTCTTTAGTCTTTTTTTTTATAGATCTTTAAAATTATATTATCTTAAATTATTGAATATATATATATATATATATATATATATATATATATATATATATATATATATATATATATATATATATATATATATATATATATATATATATATATATATATATATATATATATATATATTTTGTTTACTTTTAAATGTACCTTAATAAATTCAATGCATGTTAATGTACAATGATATGTACAGTTAGATATTAATTTTAATTAGAATTGTTACAATTTCAACTACAATTCAAAATTTGTTTTGGTAAAATTTTACAATTGGGTACATTTTAAATATTTAAGCATGTTTTGTTAGACTTTAAATTTAATTTTGTATGTCATAAATAATTTTACGATTGAACACAGTTAAGAAAATAAAGTCAGTGGTGAAATTAAGTGATTTAAGGCAAATTGATTCTTATTTAAATTTTAGAATTTTTTTTTTTCTTTTGCTCTTTTATCAATTAAAAATTTTTAAATATCAAATGAGTTAAGTTAAAATTAAACATTGAGAAAAAATTAATTAAATCCATATTGTTATTTAAATATTTTTATTTACTCATATGATTTATTTATTTATTTTCTTCCATCTCTCTCTCTCTCTCTCTCTCTGATGTATTTAATGTCAGATTGGGGTATCTCGTAATTTTACACTGAGTCCCGAGACAACATCCTGCGATTCTCTTGATGTTGAGAGTGAATTTTCGGTTGGTGATGCTGAAGGGTCGATACCTTCTTCAGGAAAGATTGTCAATACAATGCCCGTCCTTGAAGATGGTTTGTCCTCCGGTAGGTTTATAGTTTCATTTATTTTTGGTACTTGGGATTACTTCCTTAATAGTATATGTATTTGAAATGAATTTTTCAGTTCCATTCGGAATTATAATTAGTCTGAAACAGAATTTTCTATCTATCTTCTAGTCTTTCTATTTTTTATATATATATATATATATATATATATATATATATATATATATATATATATATATATATATATATATATATATATATATATATATATATATATATATATATATATATATATATATATATATATATATATATATATATATATATATATATATATATATTGTTTTAGAAAGGATAGATATGGTTAGACAAACCTGTATGATTGTGTTGGCAAATTAGGAGCAGTTGATATTATTTATTCATATTTCCATAAAACATTTGATAAAGTACTCTGGCCCATGCCAGAGTGATACAAAAGTTGCCACAATATGATATCGGTTAAATTTTTAACTGATTAAAAATTAGTTGAGTAGCAGTTAGAAGACAGCGTGTAGTGCATAAGGTAAAAAATCATCTTGGGAGTTGATAAAAATAGTGTTTCTCATGGTTCTGTGTAGAGCACACGTTACTTTCAGATCTATGTAAATGATTTTGACAAGGAAACTAAAAGTTGTGTTTTGTGTTTTAAAGTTTGCTCATGATACTAAATAACTACCTCTGTTGAAGTTTGAACATCTTACTTAAGAAAAGACATGGAATTACCTGAGGAAATACATCGCGGAACTACAAGAATGACTGTAGTTTCGCAAATGAGAATTATTTGATAAAATTGAAACTGAGTTAGTTTTTCATGGAATGATTTGTTATAGGGAATATGGTTCAGATTTATGAAATACTGTAAATGTTTGAACACCTAACTTAATAAAGGACATTTATATACTTGAAGTACAACGTAGAGTTACGAGAATGACTTGTGGGTTTGCAAATGAAAATTATGAAATTGAGGAAACTAGTCAATGTTCTGTGGATAGATTTTTTTTAATAGGGGATTTGATTAAGGTTTCTAAAAAATATTTCCACTCTCAATTTTACTGAGGAGATAAATTCCTCATACTAGACCATGATAGAACAAAAGGACACAATAGGAAAATATAAATAGATATATTTGTCTGGATTTGAGAAAATACTTATTTAACAGCTGAGTAGTTTAGGTTCGAATTGGTTTTCCTTAAAATGTGATGACTAGTAATTCATTTGACACTTTTTAAAAATAGGTTGCATAGGTATATTTTATTATTAGTTAATTTATATGCACTGTTCTTTTTATTTAATACTTCTGTTTTAAGCAATGGTTGTATCATAAAATGAAAATGAAAATTTACATGCATGACTTTATTGGGAGCTTACAGCTATAGTTCAGTATTGTAAATATTGTTTATTTAGTATTATCTTTTTAGCTTAAACGCATGTACTAAAGGTTGGGATATTGATTGTAAAGAAACATACTCCAAAATCAATACATTTTAAAAGATATTTTTCTGAAAATAAAAATATTTCATTTCCGGCTGGAACCGAAACTGCAATTACATCTGAAACTCTATTCGGAATTCCAGTACATCTTATATATACTCGTGTAAATATATATATATATATATATATATATATATATATATATATATATATATATATATATATATATATATATATATATATATATATATATATATATATATATATATATATATATATATATATATATATATAAGGTGATGAAAGTGAGATTGAGATAAACACCGATCAACGTTTGTTCTCATCAGAGGAACACCAGGCTGTGTTAATGCGTCAACAATTGTTCCTCGATCAGCACTTGCAGACGTATCAATCTGGGTCACTACACATTTATCCAGAGAACAAAAATGGTGAAATGGAGGAATGTAGCTTAGAAAGGGAAAGGCAATACCAGAGAACACGCTCTCTAGACAACCAACTTTGTAGAGGAGAGCTTCCACCTCTAGCTTCTTCGATGCCTGCTTCAATTAATCACCATGGAACATACCCTACACCTTTGCCCATTTCTTCTCTATCCCCTTTGTCTCCATCAAATGCTCCAAGCAGCCCATTTTCAGGTAATTCTGCTCCTCATGCAACATCGTCACCACACTCAAAACATACCCATGGAAAGCCCTCCAATTTGGTGGCTCCCCCACCAGCTCCACCTCCTCCGCATTCCACTCAATCTACTCTTGCAGCGCATTCTCCATCATCCTCTACTCTTACACTTATGAAGAAACAAATCTCTGAAATAGAAAGGGAGATTGCCCTGAAGAAACCTGAAGGAGGGAGAAAACATGGAGAAGGCGACTGTTCTTTGGCCCCAAAACTCGACCTACATCTTCTAGATCCCTTGAGTAAGTCACACAAATATATCTTTTGCTAGTGGAATGCTGTAAATTTGTATCTAATGGTTCTATTGTTGCATATAAATATTTTAGTTTTATTAGTACGGTCTCTAAATCTCTTTCTATGTTTGAATGTAAATTGATAAGTAATTCTTAAAGAGTGTTTTTATTATTAAATTGTAATATTATCTTTATAATCCTAGATAAAAAAGTTGGTGAACCCCCACCTCCACCTGCACCTCACCCCCATAGGGGTAGTAATAATAATAATAATAGCAACATAGAGAATGGATCCCCCAATTCTTCTACCCCTCCCCATACATCCAGTAATAGTACGTCACCTAGTAAGGTTATTGGGCACCTTCACTCTCCACAATATACACCTGGTGAGTCAATTTTGTCCATTCAATCTTATTAGCCGTTTTATATATATATATATATATATATATATATATATATATATATATATATATATATATATATATATATATATATATATATATATATATATATATATATATATATATAATATATATAGGTACTTTAAAAAAATAAATAGTTATGCACGTTATAAAGCACGTCTTTTTTTTTTTTTTTTTTTTTCTATTTTTTTAAGGTAAAATTATTTGAAATTAAATTCGTTTTTTAATGATTAATGGTGGGCGTGTCTCTCTCTTTACTGTACTTGATCAGTTATTATATATATATATATATATATATATATATATATATATATATATATATATATATATATATATATATATATATATATATATATATATATATATATATATATATATATATATATATATATATATATATATATATATATATATATATATATATATTAGTGTAGTCGGAAGAAATCGATCCCCTGAATTTCTTCGATGGAAACTACTAAAAAGTTGCCAATTGTCGAACAATGAGATTATCAAAGTTTCAGCTCGAACTTTTAACGTTAAGACCTGCCTCATGAGTCCTAAAGTATTAAAAAACTGCTTTTTTTTTTTTTTTTTTTTTTTAATTAGGTGTTTTCTACTATAAAATTAGACCGGTTTATTCTGGTGACGTTTTTTTAGTTTTGTAGAGAATGTTCCTGGCTTCATTTTTCACTCCCACAACTTGTTTGACAAACCTACAGATCGGAAGATATTTAACTTATTTGGAGGACTTTGACCCGGAAAATCGACTTCAAAAAAAAAAATAAAATAAAAAAAGGAAAAAAATTCGTTATAAACGTGATAAAATTACTTTTTAACCATGCTTTTGCTGTTCGTTGAATTCTTTGCATTTAAATACATTAAAGTAATGTTTCAATATAAATTTTTTAATTAAATTATAATTTGTATGTTTTTTTAAAGGTTGTATTTCTTGTTTTCCAGAGCTGAAAGTAATTCAGAACCCTTGACTTTGTCCTCTACAGGTACAAGTGGTGTAAATTTGAGGCAGAAAGACAAGAGTTTTCGGATTGGATATATGTCGAATCAAATTACTGGCAGTAAGTTGCCATCCAGTGGTTAATTTTTAGGCAGTTTGTTTTGCAGTAAACGTCAAATTAAGCTAGAAACCAGAAATGCTGCAAGGTTCACAATTCAGAAAGTTGTAGTTTTTTGGGATAAAGCTAAGATACGTACCAAGCATTTGAAAGATTGTATTGCGAAGCTTGAAAAACTTCACAAGAGTCGCGAAAACTGCAAAAAGAAAAATGCAACCAGAAACGTAAGTCAAACTCAAAATAAGAAAGTAGAGGCTTTTAAGTCAAGACTTGATGACCTGTTTCATATTGCACACGAAGACGCGCTGAAGAACATACATGAAGAAGACAGACAGTTTTTGCTCTTTCAGAGGCAAAAGGGACGTACTGGCTGCATGGGAAGGGTTGATATAAAATTTTAAAAAACAGAGTACAGAGAAAAGTAGCCGAGACGGTCAGACTGGAAAAATTAAACCTGAAACCTGTAGGTAAGCCTAGATTGTAGTTTAAATGATGTAGTTAGTACCTATCTGGATCTATTTTGTTGTACCTACCTAGCACTTTGGTACCCTTGTACCTAGATAAATATTTTTGTTGTTCTCAAGTTGCAGTTTTTTTCTGTTTCTAATCGTTCTTTCCATCGTTTTCTAGATGACGAAGATGTAGGAATGGAATTTTTATGCACAAGCAGTGCTTCAGAAGAAGAAGAATCATATAGAAATCAAGACATTAAAGAGATAGAACATGATAACTTTCAGAACACAGTAATCGACTTCATCAGAACGGAAGAAAAGAAAGTATTGTCGATTAAATCAAATTATCACAGAGAAGTTGTTAGTGTTGTTAGATAGATGGAATATTTCGAATAGAGACGCGGTTAGGATTGGTTTCGGCTACTGGCGAAGCATTAGGACAAAATCCACAGAAGTTAGCAATCAGTAGGCCTACCGTACTTGTCCGCAGATATAAATTTTCGAGAGGAAATAACAGATTATTAAAAATAAGTTTGAAAATTCAGATTCACAAGGTTCTGTCCTACATTGGTTGGGAAATTTCTCCCAGATATATTGAATAAAGAAAATGTAGAGGTTGGCAGTTTTGATAAATTGTGCTGATGAAGAGTAGTTTATCGGAGTTCTTCATATTAAAAATAATTAGGGATGTACTCCAAGCTGTTTTATTCTGAAGTGGAAAAATGGGGGCAAGTAGAAAAAATAAAAGTAATGTGTTTTGACACTATATATATATATATATATATATATATATATATATATATATATATATATATATATACTATATATATATATATATATATATATATATATATATATATATATATATATATATATATATATATATATATATATATATATATATATATATATATATATATTAGTGTTTTATTAGAACAATTTTTTTGAAAAAAGATCTTTTATACTTGGCATGTCGCCACCACATTTCAGAAGTAATATTGAAGACAGTTTTTTTTATTGCAAAATGGGTTCAACTATTGAACCTCAGCTTGATATTTTTAAAAGATTTTAGACAGGATGGTCCAAAATTTACCAAAAAAATATAACATTAATCTTGATGATGAACAGGTCAAATTGAAAATAAATGTAAACGATCTCGAACAGATTTTTAGTTTTCTCTCAGAACAATTACAAAAACCACGGTATCAGCCCAGAGAAGATTGTAAAGAATTTTGACAGTTGTGTTTGATATTTTTAGGTCGTGTTGCTCCAGAAAACATATCTTTCAGAGACCCAGGCGATATGCATCACGCCAAGTGGGTGGCAAAAACCATTTACTCCCTAAAAATTTTCGTTTCAGGAATCAAATTTTCTTTAAACCGCTCCGAGATAGGTGTCATCAGAAATATTTGTTTATTCATAGTGTTTATGTCAAAATTTGGTATAATGCTCCTAAAGCTACATTGGTCTCCAACCAAGATTTACAGTTCTTTAAAACCTTAATTAATTGTGAAAAAATTGATGGAGACATTTCAAATGTGGCGTTGTCAAAACGTATAAATCATTTATGGTATTTGAACCCAGAGCAAGTTTTCGCTTTTTTTTTTTTATAAAACCTTAGACATACAAATCAAAATAAATGTGGCTGCATAACTATTGTCTTTTGAGCAAAATGTGGCGTTGTCTAAACGTATAAATCATTTGTGGTATTTGAACCAAGAGAAAGTTGCTTTCCCTTTTTTTTTTATATATATAAAACTTTAGACAAACAAATCAAAATAAGTATGGCTGCATAGCTTTTGTCATTTGAGCAAAACAGTTATTGTAGTAAAGATAAGCTAAGCAAGTTCATTGAACTTGAGGAAGAAAACATACAAGATGATAGGATAGTTAAAGCCAAAATTGCTCTGAAAGAAGCTCATTTTTTTGGACAAAGAAGTGGATTACTTTATTACACAATTAACATTCAACTTCTTCAAAAGGTTCAACATTTCAGCTCTTTTCTTATATTTCAATCCGGATGTTTGGAATGAAGACCTGGATTTCTTGAAATGACAGGGAAAACTGCACAGCCGGAAGGGATATCAAAGTAATGCAAGACTACAATGCGAACATAACAAAAGATGATGAGCAGAAGCAATATATTTTGCAAGTAGTTGCTGAATGTCGAAAATTATTCCCAGACACTTTGAAATGTACCCTCTCAAAACTTTTACCACCTACTTGATACTAGTGACTCAATCTAACAAATCTACCTAGCAATTCGACCAACCTACCTATTATCATATTAATTTATGTATTTTTATTAACTTAAAATTAATACATAATTTAGATATAAAACCTGTTCTGATATTACTACTTACTATTTCTGAAGATTGTTTTGGTAATGTTTAAGTTCAGTTTTTTAAATTCATAATAATTTGATTTTCCCCCCACTCTCTATATTCCTTCCATTCACATACCTGGTTGAAAATCTATTTAAAAAAAAAAAAAAAAAAAAGCATCTTACTTGAACTCTTTAATGCTAATATAACTCAAAGATAGTAGAAATACGTTTAAAAAAAAAAATTATCTACTTGAGAGAATTTTCACATTTTTGTTTTTGAAATAGTCAAATTTTCAGGTCCGGAACAGCAGCGGTCCTCGAAAAAGCCAAATATCTTCCGATCTGTACGTTTGTCAAACAAATTGTGGGAGTAGGTAAAATTGGAGCCATGAACATTTTCTTCAAAAAAAATTCTAGGATAAACCATTCTAATTTTTCTAGCGGAAAACCTCGGTTTTTTTTTTTTTTTTTTTTTTTCAGAAAGAAAAATAGCTCGTTTTTTAATACTTTAGGGCTGATTAATTAAATCTAAACGTATCTGATCGAGCTGAAACTTAGACAATCTCATTTTTAAACCAATAGGCAACTTTTTAGGGGTTCCCGTCAAAGGAAAACAAATCATACCCCGTCTCATATTTTCGATCACACTATATATATATATATATATATATATATATATATATATATATATATATATATATATATATATATATATATATATATATATATATATATATATATATATATATATATATATATATATATATATCAAGCGATATATGCCACAATTATTGCTCAATCCACATTTTCTTTTAAAAATATATTTTTTCTGGAAATTCCTCGTCTGCTTAAGTAATCTCAATGCTCAAAGCTATACATGAATAATTAAGATTTTGACACACACACACACAAACATATATATATATATATATATATATATATATATATATATATATATATATATATATATATATATATATATATATATATATATATATATATATATATATATATATATATATATATATATATATATATATATATATATATATATATATATATAAAACACTATAACCGTGTTGTATTTTTAAAGCAATAAAACCCCAGTGGAATAAAACAATTAATAAAACTGGTTAAGTATTTCGAGAAAGCACACGTTTCCCCTCATTCAGGCCCAAAAGTTAAAAAAGAATATTCAAAAAATGGTGGGGAAAAAAATTAGGTACAAATGAATAAAAAATATTAAAATACTAAATAAATATGAAAATAAAAATGTTATTTTTTAAAGATTTTTAACAAATTTGGAAATATTTTGAATTATATTATAATAAAAGGTTTGTAAAATCAACGATGAGGTTGCTCTGAAGACTATTAATACTCCAAACTATTAATAATGAAAGCCTCCCCCAGCAAATAAAGGTCTTGTATGTTTCTGCAAGGTTTTGGATACTTTCCAGCTGAAAGTATCCAAAACCTTGTAGATACTTACAAGACCTTTTTTTTACTGGGCCATCATCTGCCTTTTGTTACTATCTGAAGCCAGAGATATCAAAGTCATTTAGTGTTCTAAATTCACTCTTACGTTTGTGTAAGTGACCTGACCTCATCTCTACACAAACATGTAGTGGATTTGGAACACAGAATAGACGTCCCTAGTATGACTTTGAAATCTCCGGCTTCAGATATTAACAAAAGACTGATGAGGGAGGCTTTCTTTATTAATAATGTTTGCAGTATTAATAGTCTTCAGAGCATCCTCATCGATTAATTTATTAATCTTTTATTATTAAATAATTCAAAAAATTTACAAATTTGTTAAAAATCTTTAAAAAAAATAAATTAATATTTGTATTTTCATATTTATAGTATTTTAATATATTGATATTTTTAATTTATGTATTTTTATTTTATTTTATTTTCTTTTTTTTTTTTTTTGTATAATCTTGTAAGTAACAATCACCTAATTTTTTTTCCCCACCATTTTTTTGTATATTATTAGTTTTTTATTTTATTTTATTTTTTTTCCAGTATGGGACTGAATGAGGAGGAACGTGTGCTTTCTCGAAATACTTGCCCAGTTTTATTAAATGTTTTATTCTTTTGGGGTTATATATATATATATATATATATATATATATATATATATATATATATATATATATATATATATATATATATATATATATATATATATTATATATATATATATATATATATATATATATATATATATATATATATATATATATATAATTCTTTAATTTAAAAATTTTAATTACAACTTTTTTAACAGTTTTCATCAAAATGGTGGAGTATGCGCTTTCACAAATATTAACATTTCTGGGTAATGTTGAATCATCTAATTACAATGCTCTTTGGTTTCAAATCTTTCTTTTTACAGCTACACTGAAATTGTGTTTCTGTATTGTTCCCCTAGGGAAATAAAATTTTCCAATTTCGTTACAGTATGTTACTTTTCTTGCAGAATTTTCATCTACTCGTCCACATGCTGAGATCTTCCCTTTTGGAGGATTTCATCATTCACCACTCTGTGAATTGGCTCCCCTAAATAATGATCAAAGTGAAGAAGCTATATCATTCAGTATATTTAGGAACCTGGAACGATTGATTAAGGAGCCTACACCTATCTAGGAGAATCCCAACCAATTCTCCAACACTCTATCCAGGATCATCTAGAATTTCATTCACTTTCTTTCAGTTTCAATAATTGAAGTCAGCTGGTGATATAACTTCTCATCTCACTGATTTATGATCTTCTGCCCTCAGGGCCTATGGGGAATTTTGTGCACTCGCTTTACGTGTCAAGGTCTTTTGATAGGGAAGTGTCAAGTGTCTGCTTTGTAAGCCGCGTTTCTTTGGAATTCTTCCTTTACTAAATATCTAAAATAGTTTCAAATCGACAGTTGATGGAGTGACTCTTCTTTCCCTGCCAGTTATAGTAATTCTCAATATTTTGTCTTACTCTTTATGCATTTCGTTAACGATCTTCTCAGCTCCTTTGCTAACTATTCATCCTTATTTGTTTTAAAACAATTGTTTCAAATCTGCTGCTTCTTTGGCATCTAAAATTGAAATTTCAAGTTCTAATTCCTGTTAGAATGAATAGGATTTCCCAGTGTATATAGACTCAACCTTGGGAAATTCAACTCTTTGAAAACTCAACGCCCTTTCAAAACCAGCTTCAATTTTTTTCCCTTTGCCTCTATTCCGTCTTACCTGTTATCAATATAAACATTATTTGTTTCCGTACTAGCAAATAATTAGCTGGAAAGTCTCCAATCACAATGGTTGTTAGGGTGACCTAAAAGAAGCTGTGAGTTCTGTTTAGGTTGCTAGAACTCTCCTTTCTTTCCTTTTTTTTTATTTTTTATTGGCTGTAAAAGGTCTTATTGTTTGTATATTAAGTACTACTGTTCTCACATCTAGGGGTTGAAGAAAGCTGTGCTCCAATTCTATTCCTCTTTCCGATAGAGTCAGGTTTAAAACCAGAAAAAAAAATTTAATTTTTTTATTTTCTTACATAACCATTCAATTCACCATTGCAACATTACTTTTGCATTTTACCTTTTTTCCATAGAAACTGCAATGCAGATGCTCGATGGAACTAATGCCTCACATCTTCAACGGTTTTGATTTTTAACATTATAATGTGACTACATATTACTCAACACAGAGTCACACGGCAGAAGTTTTTAATGTGTGGTTTTAACCTAACCTATATTGAGTATTTTGGTAAAAGCAGAAATTCCTGTTGGAATGGCAAGTAAAAATTGTAAAATAAATTCAGGGACATGCTATTTATTTTTGAATTCAGCTGAACTTTACCTGAGTGAACTCCATAACCCCGGGTCTGAATCCTGAACTCAATACATCACTATATATATATATATATATATATATATATATATATATATATATATATATATATATATATATATATATATATATATATATATATATATATATATATATATATATATATATATATATATATATATATATATATATATATATAACTTCAGTTTCTGTCCCAGTAGTTCCTCCACAGTTACTTAGTAGCTTAGGAACTTTGACAAGCCCGGGCCAAGTAAGCCCTCACATGGTTCCTGGTCATCCTGCAACTTTGGAAATGCAACACAAACCAGGTAACTTTATGGTTTTTATAACTATATTTTTTAATTTCTTCATAAACAAGAAATATATATATTTTTATATCGTAATAATAATAATTTATTTTTTTTAATGGTGCTGACCTACAATAAAGAATAAATTGAATTATATGATGATATATATATATATATATATATATATATATATATATATATATATATATATATATATATATATATATATATATATATATATATATATATATATATATATATATATACTATTTTTATGTATTTTTAATAGGATTAAACATTAAGTTATGAATAATTTTAAAATTTTAATATATTGTGATTTCTATAATTTGAATTGCTTTTATTTTTTTATTAGGTAATGGAGTTAGTCCGAGTAGAGAATCAGTAGAGGCAGCTATTGCTGATATAAAGCAAGCTATTCGTAGAACCAAGAATCTACCTCTTAAAACACATCCTCAGGAAAAGCAAGACAGAGGACCCGTGTGGATTCCTAGGTACATTTATTTATTTATTTATTGTATTCTCGTAGGAGGGACATTAAAGTTGTTCCACTATGTGTTGCTTGAAATTTGAGTAAATTTTTATAAGCATAATTTTTTTTTTTTTTTTTTTTAAATTTAGGAATAACCGTCGTGATCTTCCTTATACGAAACGCCATTCTAGCCCTCCAGCTCCCCAAACCCAAGAAAATTCTTCGCAGATTCATCAGCAAGATAGTTCCCCAAGCGGTGGAAGTAATAAGAGTCAAGAAAGAAGTCTTCATGAAGATGGTTAGACCATTTTAACTTTTTAATTTTTAAACAAATTTCAATTTTAGAGTAGGAAATTACGTAATCCTCCAAATTTTTCATATTTGGTTAATTTTCTTTAATGTATTGAATGTTTTGTTTCAGACAAAATAAGTATAGTAATTTAACTGTTACAGATGTTTAGAATATTATCGCACTTTAATTTTACCTTTGCATTTCAATAGATTTTTTGTTTTGTTTTTGTTTTTAATGTAAAAAATGGCAAGAATTAAAATTATTAGCATTGACATTGTTATATCGATTATTTTTCAGAGGATGGAGATACAGACCAAGAGACAGACAGGTTATTAGGGCAGCAACGCTCTGATGAGGGATATTTAGATGAAAAGGTAAACAGTTACAAATAGAGAGTCACTTTACATCTAAGATTAGGAGTAATAAATTAAGTGGTATATTTAAGTTTATTATCATTTTAATTTATTATTATTATTAAAATGTGGGTAGCATAACCACAGTTTTCTTAAGCTGTATTATCATAGTTTTTCCATGCAATCGTTTATTCTTTAAGCATCGACGAACGAACAGGATATGCAAGAGTAGCTTTTTAAATATGTTCTTCATATTCGAGCCTTTTTTCTTTGATTGTTGTTGGTTTTCTTATTGAATTATTAGCATGATCTTTTATTAGGTAGCATAATGAATTTAATAATTAAATTAAAAATGCAGCGCAATGTCAGACTTGTCTTACTTATGACATTGTGCCTGTTATTTTGATGACTTCTTCATTAAACATGTAGTTTCTAGTTTAAAAGACAATGGTAGAAACTTACTCTTTAGGAGAATTATTTTGCAAAGGCTCTTGAGTAATAAATGTCTTGTAATAAATTTTTTTATAAGACGCTCATTAGGTGTCACTGTCCTATGATTAAATAAGTTATGAGAAGTGTTGCTATTGGCACATTGATCAGAATCATAATTGATTATTTTGGAAGACTATACAAGAATAATTGTGTAGGATCAAAAGCTTGAACCATTTTTTTTAAAAATGTGAAGTAGAACTAATGTCAAGGTATTGAATAAAGACTTATCTTAAATCCTCAACTTCTAAAGTATCGGAGGGTTTGCTCCTATGTCTTCTTAAAAACAGAGATGTAAAAACAACTGGTTGGCTAATTTAACTTTTTGTTGAGCTGAAAAATAATTTTATGCAAGACAATACATAAATTATATGTCTAACGTGGAATGTCTTTATGAAGTATAAAATACCCTAGTAGAAAAGGCTAAGAAAGATAGATAAAAAAGGATACCAAAGAAAGCAAAAAAAATATTTTTGAATTTATAGAAGAAAAATTAACTTGAAAAGAAAAAAACTAGAATTAGGATGTTTATAAAAGTTGTAAAATAGAGTAGTTGTGTCAGTGGTTATTTCTGTTTTAAATAAACCCCACATGAACATTGAGAATACATAATTAGCTACCTTCTTTTAATCACTGGAGCTTATTAGTGGGAATTACCATAAAGATTTTAGCACACACACAGATGCAAGGGTTAATTAGCGGAAAGATGGAGAGAAAGAAGTGTTAAATGTAACAATATATATATAAATTCCTTGTTACCGATCTTTGTGTCTTTGTAAGTCTTATCTTTATGTAACGTTCAACACTTCTTTTCTTATTCCTGAAAAAATAATAAAATTAAGTATATTTTGTCAAATAACTATGAATTTCTTGTGATAACTGAAAGATAAGATTGTGCCTTTGTGCTTTTAATTCCTTTGTTCCTTTGGGTATTAAACTGATGCTTTAAACATATATAAAACTTACCATGTATAATTAAATTTTTTTTTTCTTTTCAAAATGGTTTTTATGTTGAATACAGTTTCTTATATGTTGTAAAGTCTTAAATCTTAACTCGTGTAAGGAGTGTTGTGCATTTTGTAATTAAAGGTTTTGTCTACAATCTTTACATAGTTGATATTATTAGTGTTACTTTTAAATTTTAGTATTGAACATACCTAAATAATTAATGCCTTGACTCGTTATTTTTATATATTATCCTTCTTCAATAAAGTAATAAAAATCAGTATTTTTTTTTTCTTTTTTTTTAAACGATGTTGTTGTTTTTTTTATTTTAATTGTGTTAAGTTTTGTCACATTGCATTTTGATCCATTGTTCTTCCTCCCATTAAACCCACAGTTTGCCCTTTTTCATTACAATACATAATGAAACAAGGAAATTTATTAAACCCACTCAATTCCTGTTTTTCTCATTTGCTTCTTTCTAATAAGAATTTTTAAAATTATTTTGTAATATCAGAACTGGGGTCGTGTGCGGTCGAAGCCTACCATTCCTTTGTCAATGGCGCCAAATCATAAAGACGTGGAGACTGAGGTTAGTGGCATTAATAGTAATGACTCTTCGCCTTCTACTCCTACGAGTCACCAGGGTTCCTCTTCCGCCAATATTACACCTTCTTCTCCCCAAGACATATTATCTTCAAATACGTTTTTGCCCAAAAAGGTTCGTCTCGCGTTGGGGTGTGTCACTATTTAGACGTTTTTCTTTTCTTTTGCGGCTATAAGGGGGAAATGGAATTTTGTGTGAAATGAGAACTGTCCGAAACGTCTTCAATCTTGAATGGTGACTCATTATTATATAAACAGATGTTCTACCTGACTCATCGGTCTCACTTACTGCTTTCATTTTCTCTACAAGTTCTGGATTTCTATAACATTACTATCCAGTAGAAAATACCTTTCAAAATATACATTTTAAAAATTTTTGCTATCAATCAAGAGCTAAAAGGAAAGAAGAACGAATAAATAGTTTTCTTTTCACTGTTAGGATTAATAATGGATATATATAATAATCCCATCCAAGTTCTTCTTTTACAAATACTTAAAAAAAAAAAAAAACATTTGGATAATAATGAATCTAGATTATTAAAACTTAATACAAATTAGTACATTTATACAGTACATTTAGTGGTACGACAAATGATATTAATACTTTGATTGATATTAAAAGTTACTGCGTATTATTTTAATGAAATTTTATAAACATCATTAGTATTTAATATTTTTTATATATTTACACAGGATAAAGATTATGGAAAGAAAAAAGGAAGATCTAAGGAAGGTATGGTTTTAATTAAATATTTATTGATTTGGACCATTATATATATATATATATATATATATATATATATATATATATATATATATATATATATATATATATATATATATATATATATATATATATATATATATATATATATATATATATATATATATATATACCAGGGAAATATATTAATATCAGAACTTGTTTTAAGTATATTTCATATTTATCGAGTTTAAGAAATCATTATTGTTTTTTAAAGATTTTATTTTTATTTTTTTTTTTTTTTTTTTTTTTTTTTTTTTTTTTTTTTTAATATATATATATATATATATATATATATATATATATATATATATATATATATATATATATATATATATATATATATATATATATATATATATATATATATATATATATATATATATATATATATATATATAATTTATGATGTCTCTAAAACATCATAAAATCATTTCTTTATTATTATTATTATTATTATTATTATTATTATTATTATTATTATTATTATTATTATTTTGAGTTAATGATTTATTTCACAATTTAAGAGGAAGTTTGTTAAAGTTTCTTGAGTAGATCAACTTTGTGAAATTATCCTAAAAGAACTTTTTTGGTTTATATACAACTTTGAAGAAAACTAAAATTTAGAACTAAAGAAATTAAAATAATTTATTTATTATTACTTTTTTTCTGTAAAATTTCAAAAGACTGAAACGTTTTGGAAATATAAAATAGAGGAGAAATTAGGTTTCTTAAATGACGATTAAAAAAAAAACTTTAATACATTAATAAAAGAAAAAGTTGAAATTTAAATTGAGCTGAGAAGTTCCCAAATTAGAAAAGTACTTTTAAAGTATGTTGTTCCCAGATCCAATGGGAAATAGGGTTTATTTTTACCAAAAGAAAACTAAAAAATTGCTGCTGCTCTTGCCAGTACATATTCATTTTTCAGTAGAAGTTGTAGTACAAAAAATAGAAGTAATGAAAATATGGAGAAAAAAAATTACTAAAATAGTCAGGGGAACTAAGAAGACCAGAAGAAGATTTTGTTGTATTAAAAAAATGAAATAGAAAAGTTTTACTATAATAATAATAATGATAATAGTAAATTTCAAATTAGCTATTGTGAGAAGAAGTAAGAAGTTTTTAATAATAATTAAATTTCTTTTTGATAATTGTGT
>SEYY01019048.1:5000-45000 GCA_009176605.1 Armadillidium nasatum | reverse complement strand
CCAGCAGTAGGTATATATATATATATATATATATATATATATATATATATATATATATATATATATATATATATATATATATATATATATATATATATATATATATATATATTAGAAACATCTTAGTACTTTTTTAGTCACAGTACTATTAGTCAATTTCTTACTTTAAAATAGTATAAACCAATTGATATGAATATTTATTAGATGTTACTTGAAATTATTGCGTTGACATAATTAAAAAGTTCAATAATTGAAATATTTTGACACTAACTGTAAATTGTGTTTGACTCAACTTAACTAAAATGCGAAAGAATGAATTTTTCTTCTTTTTCCCCCCACCCTTTCCCGCATTTCTTATATACCCGATGTTGTGACCATTTCATTGATAGGCTCAATCTCAACAAGTGAGAAAGGTAATACGGATACTTATGATAATAATAATAATAATAATAATAATAATAATAATAATAAATGGCTGTGCAGATGTGGTGAATATAACTGTTGATAAAGATATTTTTATGATACATTAATTCTTTTGAGTTTTAGAATCTACCAATTTTTATTTGTTATTTTTACTAGTAGGAATTAATATTAAAACATGTAGTATTATTCCAATATTATTAATATTATTTTGATAGTTTGCTAGTTGTATTATCGTTATATATGAAGTTAATTCCCCACCACTACCACATCCCTCCATAAATCACTCCCTTATATCCTCTCTCACCACCGATCAGTACATCTACATCACTATTTTTTTTTTATTTTATTTATTAATTATTTTCGTTAAGCTTTCAGGCAATGTTGTTGTGTTAGTTTTGGTTGGTTTTGAATTTTAAAAAAAAAAAAAAAAAGTTCTTGCATACTCGTTCAAATTTTATAATTATGCCAATGAAAAAGTTTTATATTTTTAAAAAAGAAATTATTATTTTTTTTTTTTTCATTTTTTTTTTTTTTTTTTTTGTTTTTTTTTTTTTTTTTTTTTTTTTTTTTTTTTTTTTTTTTTTTTTTTTTTTTTTTTTTTATTATTTTTTATTATTATTATTATTATTATTATTATTATTATTATTATTAGCTTGTATTTATTTGGACTTTTAAACTTTAACGTTCCTTCCATAAACTATATTAAAAATAACTTCAAATGTTTTGCTTTAAGGAAGCGAAAGGTTCGTCATTTTTCTGCCCTTTTTTTTTTTTTAATTACAAAATAATAAAAAAAATCAGATAATCAAATTCAAAGAGTTTGTCTATTAATAAAATCTTGCTTTCTTTCTCCTTATAAATAATTATTTCGAATGGTTTTTTTTTATTATTATTATTATTGAGGAAATTATAGTGTGGTAATTCTCTCTTATTTTATGAAATAACCAACCAAAGCAACATTACCATTGCCAGGATGCTGACGAAGATCGGAAAAAATCCGTTAAGAACTTGAAACTCCGACCCACTACTCCCCCCTCGAGTCTGCTCCCCCAAAACCCCATTCCCTCTCTCACAGGGACTGCATCGTACTTCCAAAGCCCTTTGTCACCCGATTTTGTGGTTGCGGAAGATGCCGACATAAATCAAGGGTCTGCTGATCCTTTACCAGTTTATGAGGCAGAAACCGATGGAAGTGAAATTAGTTTTAGGCCTAATAATGTTAAGACAGAAGATACTGACAAATCTTCATTTTTTGATACTTCAAGTGATAGTAAAACTTTTTTGGAAGACTGTTTTCAAGAACCTGTTAAACAAATGTCTCCTTTGAACGGTAAAGTTACACCTCCAATAGAAGAGAGATTAAAGACTGTGTTAGATATTCTAGACCGAAGATTAGATGAAGAATTGAATTCTTATGAAGATGGTAATAATATTAGTTCGATAAGTAACGAGGCTGAAGAAGCTGAAGAGGATGAAGTTGATATATCTCCCGAAACCAAAAGCATATACGATGACCAAAGTGAGAAACAAGAGAGATGTTTACCGTGCGAATCTGTTGATGATGAAAATATTTACGTGAATGTCAGTAACTTATCCTACGAGGAGGAACAATCCGATATTTGTAGTACAAAGGAAGATGCAGTGGAATATTTAGATGTAGGTCTAAATAGATCTTATACATATATTGATCGTCTTGATCGTCGAATGGAAGAAGTAGAAGAAGAAGATGAAGAGGAAGAAGAGGAGGTAACTGAAAGTAATCAGTTAATGAAGAGCGGATCAAAGCAGGGTAATATGGCATGGATTGTTGATGCCAAAGGAGGTATTGGAGCGAGGGGAAATGTTTTTCATATCCGCTTTATAGGGTCTATGGAAGTTGATGAAGATCCTATTGGAGATGTTGGGATAAAAAGGGATAAAAGGCCGAGGAAGGAAATGGTGATGGAGGCTGTAGCAAGACTAAAGGTAGGCATCCCCATTAGAAGTAGATTTTATTATTATTATCATTATTATTATTACGCCATAGGTAAATAGGTTTTCGTTTTTTATTGACAGGTGTTTTACATAGCTAAATATTTGCTTTATTACTAATTTTTTTTTTATTTGGCTAAATGTTTAGCTATTTCATGGTCTGATGTTAACCCCGTTTTAGATTACTCTTCATTTTTGTTGTGTCATAGTTCGCTTTAGAGTGTAATTATTAAATATAATTCCTTATTAAAATAAAACAAAACAATTGCATATACTATGGAAAAACTTTCGGTAAAATAAAATAACATTTTTTCCTATTTTTCCTTTTGCTTCCGATTTGTTAGGCACTGGTAAGTAAATAATTTATTTTTTTATTTTTTTTACATTTGAATATTTGTAACAGTTGATTCTGCCGCATACTTCCCAATTTTAAACGCATTAGTTTTTTTTTTGTTTTTTTTTAAGTAAGATTTTTTTTTTCTAGGCTCCTGAAGGTGAAGTTCAGCCAAGTACAGAGGTGGATCTTTTTATTTCAACAGAAAAGATTATGGTCTTAAACACAGACTTAAAGGTAAAATATTGTCAAGGACTAAGTACGAATTTAAAGATAGCTTCATCCTTTTTTCATTCTCCGTTCTCCTACTGTATTTATTTCCACTAAATATTTTATATATTTCTCCTTTTGATTTGTAGGATTTATTATAGCTCTCTTCCTCGTTGTCTCTAAACTGAATCTTTAATTTATTTATTTATTTATCTATTTTTTCTCTCAGTATTTATTCCCTTTTCCACACCAATTTTAAATTTCCTTTTATGGAACCTGCGAAGTTTTTATAGGTTTTTCCTCTTTTCCATTTTTTTAAATCCTTTATTTTTAGAACCTTTATTATTATTATTATTATTATTATTAACTCATCCTCTTAAGCGTCAGTTCCTTTTTTCCCCCCAGGAAATAATGATGGACCACGCTCTTCGCACTATTTCTTATATTGCCGACATCGGTGACCTGGTAGTGTTAATGGCAAGAAGAAGAGTCTTGCCCACTGATGATCAAACCGATAACCCTTCTCAGAGAATCCCCAAGATGATTTGCCATGTATTTGAGAGTGACGAAGTAAATACTCTTTTTTTTTTTTTTTTAAATATATTTTGCATTTTATTTAAATATTTAAATTCCAATCTTTTAGAGGGAATATTTTTGACATTATTTGAAATTATGAAATACCAAATAATACTAATGTATGTAATACTTTAAGTCATTCTTTGAATGTTTCCTGAAATTTTTTTTTCTATATATTAGAAAATCATTGGTAGTTAAAGAAATATTTTTTCTTCTTACAGGCTCAGTTCATAGCTCAAAGCATTGGCCAAGCCTTTCAAGTAGCCTATTTGGAATTTTTAAAAGCAAATGGTATCGAAGACCATTCATTTGTTAAAGAAATGGATTATCAAGAAGTTTTGAATTCTCAAGAGATCTTTGGCGATGAATTACAAATGTTCGCAAAGAAGGAACTTCAAAAAGAGGTATCAACATTCTTTCTCTCTTCTCTATTTGCATCGTTTAGTCTACACTTTTTCTTTTACTTTTAAAGTACCCCTTTTTTTAAGGCATATCTTTTAAATTATTATTATACCATTGCGGATACTAACGTGCATTTATAGATCATTTGATTTATTCCCTTATTTCTCTGGTTTCATATAATTTTTTTAAATTAAAATTTCAATTTTGTTCCATGGAACATGGGATAAGAAATGACACTTCTTTATACTCGCATATATGTTGTAAAGGAAGTAAGAGGTCAGCATAGAATACTTTCAACCCACTTTCTACTATTTTTATCGGGCGAGTTCAGAATTTTAATCAGTTTGTGAATGTATTGCTATGGTATTTTCATGTATCTTTCTTTTTTATTATTATTAGTCTGGTCCTCATTGAAAAACCTTTATTAAAATCATAAAAAAGGGAAGAAATATGAAAACTGCGGTTAAACAATGTAGATTACAATTCAGAGGAATAGTTCTCTATTTTATATGAAGTTTTTTGAGAACAATAAGAGCTGAAATAAAATAACAAATATCGTAAGAAAAGCAATAGCATTTTGGAAATAAATTTTTGATTTGAAATGTGAAATATTATGAGTGTGGGCTGAAAAGTAACGCCTTTTCTGCCGTAAAATCTCATACACTGCGGATAATTTAATGAAACAAAGGCTGAAAGAAGATCAAAGGTTTATTCAATATGTAAAATTATTTTTCTACATAATCTCCTCGAACATCAATACATTTCTACAAACGTTGAACTCACTTCTCGAAACCGGTTGAAAAGAAGTCTTGATCTGTTTTTCGGAACCAATTTGCACCGCTTTCTTCACATCATCTCTTCATATCACTCCCCGGAGACTCTCCTTCAACTTTGGAAATAAGTGAAAATTCACTGGGGACCAGATCAAGACTGTAGGGTGAGTGATCAATGAGCTCAAGTTCAAGCGTTGAAGCTTTTGAAGCTGCAATGCGGTCGAGCATTGTCATGATGCAAGATGAAAACTGTACGGTTTGTTTGGTTTTATTCGACTATTCAATTTCTGTAGAGTTTCACAGCAATCGGAGTTTACAGTCATGCCCTTTGGCAGATATTCCAAATAGACGAGACCCTCCACATCCCAGAATGCTGTTGGCATGAGTTTCGTAAGCCAGCCAGGTGAGCTTGGGTGTCTGAGTTCCATAGAGGCTCGTTTTCATTCTGGATGGTAGTAGTGGACCTACGTTTCGTCTCCCGTTACAATGCTTTGAAGAAGTTGATTGCCTTGACGATAACGGTTTAAAATTTCATTAGCAATATCGACCTTTTGTTTCCTTATGTCTTCTGTCAGCTACCTTGGCACCCAGTGCGTACAATTTTTTTCGATATTTTAAATCGGCAATTATTGCCTAAAATCGCTCTTTTCGGAATTGCAAGCATGGAAGCAATTTCAGACATTTAATTTGTTGAATTCCCTGAATCATGTTATCAACGCGAGCATGATGTTGGTCAGTGGTCACTGTAATAGGGCGGCCACTTCTCGGAGCATCATGAATCGACATTTCACTTTATTGGAAAGAGTCGCTTTACAGACCCATCGACGAACGTTTTTAAAATCCATAGTGTCGCGTTTCATACACCTCGAGCAAACGACGATGAATTTTAGTCGCATTCTGTACAACTTCGGCATGCAAAAACTCAATCACTGCATAACAACAAGGAAACCAAATAGCTATACCGTTCGCGTGTCAAATCTATTCTACAAGCTTCAATCTTTCGAACGCAGATCTGAACATGTTTATACCGGTTTCCGTTGCCTAGCAACGCATAAATTGGCCCTCGTAGAAAATATTCAATGGAAAATCCTTCGAACTGCAACGAGAAACCAAAATCTGTGCTTACAAGTACAAGGTCTGCTTTTCAGCAGCTGCTTGGGATAAGGACTGCTGCAGTATTTTTAAATTACATTTGCGCTCCATCTTAGTAAGGACCTAGTTGCAAGTGGTGGAAGTTTAAAAATATTACACGATTGCACTTCACATTGGACTGAGGTTTCATTTCGGAACAAACAAAGAGTTATAGTCTTGATACTGAAATTTGAAATTATAGTACAGAAATTATAGCCTCGAAGGTGACATTCTGAGAAAATGACGTGGCTCAAACGGTAGAGTGATTGACTCACGTGCTTGAGGGCGCCGGTTCGATCCCACTTGGGGATCCTAGGTATATACTACCTAGAAAAGTTCCTCTCCTAGAATAAGGCAATGTCCGTGAGATGTGAACTTTTAAAAAAAAAAATTTATGCATATGATCACACAAGAAAGAGGGTCTTATAATCGTCTTTTTAGTTTTAGGACATTTTGCACACAGTTTTGAATTTTGACAGCATTGTATGTGAAAGTTATCAATACCCTAATCTGTAAATACTTTAAAGGGTAATTAATCTCTCTTACATAAAGGGTAGATCCTCTTTTTTCCTCTTTGACTCGAAATGAAATGAATAATTCTAAGTTTTATTTATTGATAATGTCTCTTTTCTCTTATCTAGGCAGACTGCTCCTAAACACAATAACTATATTGAAAAGTCAGCTGACGAATCCAGGACTCCCCACACTTACCTTGACAGTTAATTGATAGTGTGTCAGAAGATATTTACCATTTACTCTATGCCTAGATAATCGTCTAAGTAAAAAACAATGACATTCTACTTCTTCTTTAAATTCAATTATTTACATAATACAAATAAAAGGGATGAACAAGCCTTGAAGAATAAAAAATAAAACGATTGAACATATGAATTGAACATAACTATGAGAACCTATTCTCAGTCATTCTTAAAGAAACATTCCTCTCTCATATCCTCTTTCTGTTTCTTCTCATTCTTTTTGACTCTCCATTACACATTTGCAATATAAACATATAAAAACAATCAATATGGATTTCTTGTTTGGAACAAATTTTGCTTCTTGATATGCTGTAAACGATAATGAGTACACAGGGCTTCATTAAGATACAAAATGAAAAGAAGCAGATTTGATAGTGAGGAACAACTAATTTTTTTTTCTTGATTTCCAATACAATATTTCCATTCCAACATTATCAAGGAATATCTCTCATAATCGTCATAATTCTTTCCCACATCCTCAATTCTAGATATTACCCGATTACCGATTATTTCCTCATTATCTGTAACTTTGGTTATATTTCCCTTATACCATCAAACAGCCTCCTCTTAATTCACATGAGAAATAACCTGAATTTATCTGCAGTTTTTCAAAAGATAATTCAAACTTTATTGTTTATGTTTGAAATTATAAACTTAATAGCTTTTTTCTAATCAGTTTTTATTAATTTATTCTCAGAAATCCTTAGTTTTCATCGAAACTATCCTACTGCTTGCTTGCGAAGTATTTTTAGATATATTAAAATTAATTGCAACTTTATGGCTGCAAACTATATTATATATATATATATATATATATATATATATATATATATATATATATATATATATATATATATATATATATATATATATATATATATATATATATATATATATATATATATATATATATATATATATTCTAACAGGTGGTTGTTCCAAAAATGAAAGGAGAAATTCTAGGAGTTGTAGTTGTAGAATCTGGATGGGGTTCAATGGTACCAACTGTGGTGATAGCAAACTTATCACCCACAGGAGCTGCCGCTAAATGTGGCCAACTCAATATTGGAGATCAAATTATAGCTATTAATGGCATTTCGCTAGTGGGACTACCGTTATCAAATTGTCAAAACTATATTAAGGTAAAAAAAATAATTTGCGATTTATTTATTTATTTAAAAATTTTTTTTTTAGTGCTTCGTGAAAGTTAATTTTACTTGAATAATTGTTTAGATATTCGTGTGTAGATGCTTTATACATAGATAAAATATGAAGTATTCTGGTTCTTTTAATAATATCTTGATATTATTTTTCATTAAAACTACAACAATACTAGAGATCACAGATGACACACACACATGATATTTATTTTAACCTCTCCATAAGAAATAAATAAAAGAAAAGGACCCAAAAGACCCTTACAGGCACCAAAGTTTATCAACACAGAAACCCACACACAGTAATCTTCAGATAACTCGTACGCTCTTTCCTCAGTTACGAATGACTAGCGTAGGGTCCAGTAAAATCACAGTTTACTTTACTTGCAGGGAAATCAATCCACAAGAATCCTGACCCACAACCACCATTACATCTTTCCTTATCTAACCTACAGGCCCATAACAGAGAATTTTTTTTTTTTAAACAAACCTTAATTGAACCTGTTCTGCCCCAGAAAATCAAGTAGCTATGTTTAAAATTCAGACTTTGAATGCAGAAAGAGAATTCAAAGGAATCTTTGACTGTGTACTGGCTTGCGAGTTAATTTATCAAAAAGATGTTCTAAAAAAAATTTTAACTTGTAATTGGGAGTGTTGATAGCATATAGGATAGGCCTTAAAGGAATGTTTGTTTTATGGATGTTGGGTAAACCATATAAAACGGCCGGGACAGAATTAGATGTAAAGAGAGAATTGTAAGAGTCAAAAATGTTTTTTGATTTAAGAAACTGAGAAAATTATTAATTGTATCCTCAATTTTGATGACGTTTCAAAACATCATTTAAAAGTTAAAATTTTTTTTGCTGGAAGATATAAGATTTTAGAAGTTGAGCGGTGTAGGCATATTTTTCCAAAAGAACATCCCCTTGACCTTTGTCATATATATATATATATATATATATATATATATATATATATATATATATATATATATATATATATATATATATATATATATATATATATATATATATATATATATATATATATATATATATATATATATATATATATATATATATATATATATATATTTTGTTTACATCACATTCTTCCAGGATTCAGTTTTACCACATCTACCTTAACTCTTTCAATATCTAAGCATTATATTTAAATAAAAGACCTTTAAACGTATGGTGACTTCGTTTCAGTTAGACGTAAAGTCGCGCTAAACCATCGGATCAACTAAATAAATAAAATTAAATATATTTCAGAATACCAAATATAATACTGCTGTTAAACTTACTGTTGTACCTTGTCCTCCTGTAGTGGAAGTTAAGATAAGACGACCAGACACAAAGTACCAACTTGGGTTTTCTGTCCAAAATGGAGTGGTAAGTTAAATTACCTTAAATTGTTTTTCATTATATTAGAAATACTTTAATTTGCTTCTATTATATGAAACGCTGAAAAAAAAATTTTTTTTAAATATTTTTGCCTTAGTTATTGAAAATTAATTTTAGAAATAGAAGTTGTTGTTTTAAAATTCTTTTTAACTTTAATTTTTATAGAACTCGTAAATAATATACTGTATTAATAATGTTCTTCCTAAACTTGTTCAATACTAACAATTTAGTCTTGAAATGTTCTTAACAAATATTTAAATGATTGTAAGTTTATACGTATTTAATATTTTTTCCTATTCGAATTCAGAGTTTTTTCTTTTCTTTTTAAATTTTGTAAATTTTAATATTGTATTTCTGTTCTTGTAGATTTGTAGTTTGTTACGAGGTGGAATCGCAGAGCGAGGAGGTGTTCGTGTCGGCCATAGAATTATCGATATCAATAGTCAGTCTGTAGTTGCCGTTCCTCATGAAAAAATAGTTAATCTACTTGCGACTTCTGTCGGGGAGGTAAGTCACTCGTTCTTTCCTTTCTCCAGTGTTGTTATTATTTTTTTTATCATCATCAAATGCCCAATAATTTTTTTCTTGAATAAAGGGAAGGGGGAATTAAATAAAAAACTGATGAAGGATGTAGAGGACACGGACAGGGTTAGATTATCATATTGCTAAATGAATGGTTGATAAAGTTTACATAAAAAGCTATTTAAGCCAAAGTTTGTTAATGCTTTTTTGATATGTTTATTTCAAAAGCTAGTTATATTCCTTTTTTTATGTAAGCTTTATTGGACAAACTCTGGAAGACCCTTATGACATTTACAAGAGAATGAGAAAACCAAAATGTGAACACGCAAAGTCCTACGTCTGCCGGTCAAGGCCCTTAAAAAGTACCCAAGTCGAAGAAAATTGAAAAATCGAGGAATATAAAATGTTCCAGACCTTCTGGTAGAGTGCAGAAATCAAGGCTAGATAGAATGAGATTGTATGGAAAACGAGCCACATTAACTTTCCTCAAAGGAGAACTTAAGAGATCAGAAAAGTGTTCATATAATAAATAGCATAAGGAGAGTGATGCAAAAATTCTGTGTTTATGAAGAGATAAGAGAGAGAGAGAGTGAGTTAATGGTGAAATGATGAAACCAATAGTCAGAGAGAGATTCCACCTTTAAAGAAAAGCTGTGAGTGAAACTACTCGAAATTTGTGAGAAAGTAATAATGGAATTTTGAAAAATATCTGAAAGACCCTTAGGATCATTAACCATTTAGAATAGTAATAAGAGAATGAAAAAAAATTTCTTAAAAAATTTTTTTATTCAAGTTCAGGAAACTGAAATTCCCAAATGTTACGAACAGAAAGGTTTTGAATTGAAGGACTACATTTATATTAGGTTAGATGAAGGAATTAAATTATTGATTCATGGAAAGCAGTCAATTTTCATAGAAATACGAGAAAGATCAGAACTCATTTACTCCATATCCACACTCTTAGCATATGCTATTTGATGATGGGTACCATTTTTTTAACTATATGAAGAGAAATGATTGAATTATCAACATAAGGAATTAATAGGAGAAAGTGAGATATAAAACATTAATGTACAATAGAGAAACGATAAATGGTTGAATCTCTTGATTCCACCATTTATACTGATGAAGTGAATAAATAATTGAGTATTTCTCGTCTACAACTGCTAATGGGACCGTAAAAGAAATCAAAGGTACGGTTGCAGAGAAAGAATAAATATTCAATTAGAAAAGTTAAGAATTTGTTTTTGTCTTACTTGTGTAGAAAGCTATTGATATACCCATCTTTACCACACAGGATTCATCGAAATTTCAAAAGTAATAAAACCAGGGTTCTGAAGTAAGAAATAAGATAGTTAGTCGAAAATGGCTCACAGATATCATTATGGCAATCATCAATAAGATAGGAGATACTGTCTTTTATAAATCATTTGTTTAATCGTAGGTTTATAAATTTTGGAAAGGAGCAAGAATTATAATAGGATGACAAATATGAATTCGCTGCCAGCTTGCCCTAGTTAACAGTTTTCTTTTTTCATTTCTGCAACATTCGCGGTCAAATTTCCACTTTGTCGAACACCACCTCTTCTAGACCTTATCTCTTGTCTTAACTGAACCTACGGTGCTTGAGTGCTCTGACAGCAAACCCAACTCTTTTAACCTAATTAATGTCTCTAACCTTAATTTTTAGCCAAAGGTGGATGTTGCGAATATTTACACAACAGTGTTTTCTGTCCTGTTTTGGAGTCTTCAGGAATTTTCTATGGCTTAACTCTCTTGCAATTCTACAACTAAATTCATTTGTTTTGACTATTTATTAACTAATTTAACTAACTATCCAAAATTCTTCGACAATCTGAACTCCAAATAAGAGCACATTCTTTCTCTTAAGTCATCATTACTTGTGATTTCAACGTTTATCTAGTTCTTATGATACAGTTTGTGAACTCGCCTACAACTTTTTTATTTAGAACCTTGAGCAGTTAAATTTAACTCCCAACCCGTATCCTTGCCCGTCTTGATGATGAACTCAACATATTTGATATTTTTTTTTTAACCTCTTATCCATCTCCTTACACTGTTAAATTCTTTTCTTCCTCTGGGTTTAACCGATCACCTATACTTGTTCTGTCTTTCTAAAGTCATCAGCAGAAGAATTGCCCTAGGCTTGAATGAGGAGACGTTTCTGGTACTTCGGAGCTGCTAACTGGTCCGACTTGCGGTTATACTTCTCTGATTTCCCATGATTACTGTTTTTGTTGGAGGTGTCCCTCGGAATGTGCAGAACGCATAACCGAGGTGATTCTCTCTGGAATGGAGGCTTACATTCCATGTTCTTTTCCCTTCAACTAAACTGAACAATCTTGGTTTAACTGCTTGCTCTCGTGCCTTTCGCTTTCAGAGATTACCGTCGTCTTCAAACTCCAGAAACTCATTCAGCAAAATATATTCTCTGTAACACCAAATACCCGTTTCTCAGACATAAATACAATACCCTTTCTGGCATTTTGCAAAAAAAAAAAAATTAAATAAATAAAATATCAACTAACTTTGCTTCTTCGTCTTTCCCTCCTTTAGTATCTTTTGACGGCACAACTACCGTTTTGCTTTCTACTAAAGCTAAACTCTACGATAAAATATTTGCTTCTAATTTCACCTTTGACTATTCTGGAGCTATTCCTCCTCCTTCAACCCCCTCCAACTCATTTATGCCTAAAATTGTAAGTTCTTCTAAATATGTAACATCTCTTCGCTCTGAGCTTAACAAGAAGAAGGGGTATGGTCTTTATAGTATTTCTCCTGCTGTTCTCAAAACTTGTGCTGCTGACCTTGCATCCTGCCTTGGTAAGCTATTTCGTCTTTGTCTTTCTTCTTCGACCTTTCCTTCTTGCTGGAAACGTGCGTACATTCAGGCTGTGCCGAAGAAAGGGGACCTTTCTCAACCCTCTAACTATCGCCCTATTTCTTTAACCTCCGACTTTTCTGTAGTTTTCGAATCCATCTTTAACAAGAAAATTTGGAAAACATCTCCTTCTTCTAATCTTATCTCTGAACGCCAGTATGTCTTCCATAAAAACTCTACTGTTTTCTTCCCTTTCTCTGACTCATGTTCCTCTGCTCTCTGATTTCCTCTCAGGTCATTCCATAGCAGCTGTTGTAGATTGCCTACCTTTCTAACTTTAAACCTATTTAATAGAGAACTGTCCTATTCCTTGCCCTTTTTCTGTTTTTCAATAAAGACCTTCTCTTTATGGCTTCATCACCTCTCCACTCCTACGGCCAATGATTCCATCTTTCATTACTCCTTTCAGTGTGAAAGACAATTAATTACGCAAGGAAGGTGGTCTTGTTGCAACTAACTTGATTCTTTCTCGTATAATCAAATTGGGGCAGATAAAACATGGTCGTTCTCAGTGATTTAAAAACTCAATTCCTACACTATACCAAACATGGTGTTTTAAAATTATTGGAGAAATTTTCCTTTAAAAAAAAAATTGTAAAAAAAAAAAAAGCATAAATTGAAGAATAATTTGTGTTAAGATTAGGGCAAATTATTATAGGAAGACAAATAAAAAGTATTGTAACAATTAAAAACGTTAAGAATTTTCTTTTCTTTCTTTCTCTATTTAGATAAGAATGAAAACAATGCCTACTTCTATTTTTCGGCTGCTGACTGGTCAAGAGACTCCACAGTATATCTAATTGTTTTATTATTATAATTATTTGAAAAATAGTTTATAACTCGTGCTATATATATATATATATATATATATATATATATATATATATATATATATATATATATATATATATATATATATATATATATATATATATATATATATATATATATATATATATATATATATATATATATATATATATATATATTAATATTAATAATTTATTATTAATTATATTATATATATATATATATATATATATATATATATATATATATATATATATATATATATATATATATATATATATATATATATATATATATATATATATATATATATATATATATATATATATTATATAATATAAATATTTAAATATATAAATAAATATATATAATAAATAAAAATATAATATAATATATTATTAAATTATTATTATATTATATTTTTTTTTTTTTTTTTTTTTTTTTTTTTTTTTTCCAAAAAAATTTTATTTTTATTTAATTTCATATATATATATATATATATATATATATATATATATATATATATATATATATATATATATATATATATATATATATATATATATATATATATATATATATATAATATATATATATATATATATATATATATATATATATATATATATATATATATATATATAATAAGGTGTTGCTTTCCTATTTGCATATCATTGTTTATTTTATTTTTTTCTCTCTCTTTTCCTGCGAAATTAAAGTATAAATGACAAGGTTGAATAAATTTAAAATCATTAAAAATTTAAGTGAAACATATATAATTGTATTATATATATATATATATATATATATATATATATATATATATATATATATATATATATATATATATATATATATATATATATATATATATATATATATATATATATATTTTTTTTTTTTTATTTTTATTTATATATTTTATATATATATATTTATTATATATATATATATATATATATATATATATATATATATATATATATATATATATATATATATATATATATATATATATATATATATATATATATATATATATATTTCAACTTCAAGTAATCTTTAAACCATTTCTAAATAAGATCTTGTAGATAATTACCTTTATTAATTTTCTTGCCTCTGTGCCTAATATGAATTCATATATATATATATATATATATATATATATATATATATATATATATATATATATATATATATATATATATATATATATATATATATATATATATATATATATATATATATATATATATATAGTTTTAATTTTTATTTAGTTAGGCAACTAATGCTGAATTTGCTAATTATAATTACAGATTTATTAATTTTTGAAATATGAAAATACTGCTTTAATTAAATGACGTGAGTATGTGTGTGCGCGCGCATGCGTGTGTGTGTGTGTCTTTTAAACAAATAATGTAATGAGGTTTCCTTTTACCCTCTCATATGAAGAAGTAACAAAACGGTATGTCGAATTTAAGGGTATATGGGCGCTCTCTATTCGTAAATTATGTCAAGGGATTTAATTATTATTATTATTATTATATTTGAAAGAGAAATCATGCAGAGATATTGTGACTCGTTGAGCTCGTTCAAGTTTGTACCGAAAATTGGGAAGAAGTATATTTGATATGCCTTGATAATAGATTGATTGATAATTTAATATATATATATATATATATATATATATATATATATATATATATATATATATATATATATATATATATATATATATATATATATATATATATATATATATATATATATATATATATATATATATAGTGGCATTATGTAAATAACAAAGAAACCAAGAAAAATATTGTAAGGTACTTAAGAATATTTTTTTTAATGGCGTATTATTATTATTATTATTATTAAAAAGTCAATAAGGTATATTGTATTAAAAATTATTACATAAATGCCTCATCTGATTCTTATAATTTACTTTCAGTATATATATATATATATATATATATATATATATATATATATATATATATATATATATATATATATATATATATATATATATATATATATATATATATATATATATATATAAAATGTAATTTGGTATGTAAATCGCATAATATGTTAGTAAAGAAAGGAATAATTGGCGAATGTCTTATCAATAACATTTCCCCCCCTCTTATATCAAGGGGGTGCCTTTTTATTCCCCCATTTTCTCCTTGCTCTCCCCTTTTCCCCCTCCGTCTTTCCTTCAAAAAGGAGGATGATGGCCTTTTAATAGTGATACAAATGGAAATAGAACATTTAATTTTTCTGTTTAAGTAATTATGATGTGTCATTCATAATAAAATGGTTGTTAATAAATATTTTTTTTCTGTATCCATTATTACTATTATTATTGAAATAATTGTATGTTTCCATTTTTTTTTTAAAGAAAGAACAGGAAAACGTAATTTAATATCACTATAAAGTATGTATTTTTTTTTTATTATTATTGAAGGAAGATTATCCTTTTTTAATTCTTCATATTTCAGACGATATTATAATTAATAAAAGAAAAAAAATCTTAATGTAAGTTTGTGTTCAGTTTTGTAAACAACCCACGAGGTTGATCATAATTAAATATAAATATATTGAGAGTAATATATATTTTATGCGTAAATAAAGTAAAACTATGTAATAATTAAAAGCTTTATCTACAAAACAAATGAAGATATTCTCTAATCAAATCACAAGCAAGAGAGAAAAGAAAACTTGGGAAGCACGAAGGATATTCATCAATAATGGAAAAGTCTAAATTATGCATACTATCATACACATACGCAAAGACACTTACACACATTATACAATAGTTCGTCATCATAAGAAGAAAATGGTCATTACAAGGGTTTTCTGGGGTGTTGTCTATAATAGTTCTTCAATTTATTATTAATTAACTCTGTGGAAGAACTGACTATCTTGCACTACTAATAACAAAACAAATTTCTGCTACTTTTATTGTTTGAAGATATTTTATGGGTAAATTTTGTAAAAAACATAAAAACGGACCAATTAATCTAATTAATATATCTTATGTTATTACTTTAAACTTCCTCTTTATAAACAAGAATAAAATATTCATACATTAATTTCGAAATTTTGATCAATTAAATATTTAGTTTTATCTGGTAAAAAGAAAAGATATTAAAATCAAACTTCCATATTAATAAAATTATTGTTAGTAATACTAAATGTGCAGTCCTTCTAACATTGTATTACTACATGTATATTATTTCATTACTTATACCTAAGATACCCTTTTTGGTTTCTTCTAAGCCATCATAACTGAAATTAATAACTTAGTAATACAATCTTACAACTTTCTCTCTCTCTCTTTTTTTTTAATCTATATATACTCAAAAGTATTCTCACTTTTTACATCCTAATTCGTAAGTAAATTAGCAATCTTATATTTCAAAATTATATCTGCTTCACTGAATCTATTTCCACTATCTTTATCACAGCAATTTCTCCTGTTTTTGATTTGACAGATCTTTCTCGCTCCTTACTATCTTGTTTAATAATATTTTCATATTGTATTTTCCAGTAATTTCTTTCGATATTCAGTCATTTCATCGTTATATATCCTTTTGCCATCTCTCAAACTTTTTCTATGAGGACATTCAAAACTTAATGTGTAATATAATTTGACAGATCTAAATGAATGTTCTTCTCCACTTGATTGATATTTACTCCTACATATTTGAATTTCTTCTCTTCCACTCTAATTTTTAAATTTTCCATTATCATTGAATACATAAAAAAAATTATGTATACAAATACCTATGAGTTCTCTTTCCTCGTTTCAATAGAAGAGAAAATATGGTGAGGGAGTTACCGAAGAATGAGGAATGAACAGACAATTTACATGAGGAATGAACAGACAATTTACATGAAGAAAAGGAAGTGGAAAAGGAAGTGGAAAGGGAGGAAATTCCGAAAGTGAATAGTAGAGAATACGAGAAAAAGAATAATCTTAAAAGTAAATATATATATATATAATATATATATATATATATATATATATATATATATATATATATATATATATATATATATATATATATATATATATATATATATATATATATATATATATATATAATATATATATATATATATATATATATAAACAGAACTGGAAAATGAGTTCTCTTCCCTCGTTTCAATAGAACAGTATAGGCTCCAATTTACTATTCTACCTCCTAATTCCTCAGTATAATAACCTTTATACTGTCATACCATGCTTTTGATATACTTTAAGTCATATATATATATATATATATATATATATATATATATATATATATATATATATATATATATATATATATATATATATATATATATATATATATATATATATATATATATAATATATATATATATATATATATATATATAATTTTTTTTTAAATTTCCAAATTCCACATTCTGCTTCCTTAAGTGTTGCAAAAAATACATTCCTTTTAACTTATTTTCATTCACTGCAGATGCATGGTCTTTAAATTTATATGCTTACGCTTCTAATTGTAGTAATTAATAATGGATAAAATTAATTTTAGTACTGTACCTACATTCATTTAATCCTTTATCTTTTACGTTATAATCCATCTTGTAGATTTTAATTTTTGTTTTTCCTATTATACTTATATTTTTATCTTTCCAACTATCTTGTTCCGTCAATTTTACCTTTAATACCTTTTCATCATTGAAATTATATAAGAGAACTTGCAAATTCAGGTATTTTCGAGAATTCTTTATGATTCCGTAGATTGATCCATTTTTCTTCCCCATTATCCAAATACCTCACATTATAGCTGCCTTTCTATTTCATATATATATTTCTCTTTTTCCATTTGTTAAAATTTTTACTTTTTAGATTATCGTTTTTCTCTTATCCTCCACCATTCACTTACTTAAACTTTCGGAATTTCCTCCTTTTCTTCCTCCTCATCTACATCTCTTTTCACTTCCTCATGTAAATTGTCTATTCACTCCCTATTCCTATTCCTCTTCCTCTACGCTCATGTACTCTCCTACCTCCTTTTCTACATGGATCGTTCCTTAATGTCATACTTTTATCATCCTTGTACTTAGCTACTTCCTTCAGAATTCCTCCATATTTTAGGATAACCATTTTACTATCTGTACCAGTTATTTTTTAACTATCGACCACCTCCTATTTTAAGCTGACTAATAGTTCCTTAAAGCTCTTTTCATCTTCTCGCTTGATTCCTGTGTGATATGTACTTCTCTTCTTTTTCTCAGAGCTTTTAAATAATATTCCAAGTCTTCAATCAAGATCAAAATCCATGTTTAATTCTGTTATACTTACTTTTCCTATTATATTAGGAAGATTTTTTTTCTTCTCCCAAATACCAAGGTTAAATGCTAATTGACATGTCTTAAAATTATTATTCGCTGTCACAGTTCGCTCTAAAGAGATTTCAAAGTCAACTGTATTTTATTCCTTTAATTTGCTCATTCCCTTTTTATCAACCTTACCATATTTTCACATTTTGTATTCTTCCATGGGTTTTCTGCTTCTGTACACATGAGCTCCGGCCCAAAACATTCGGTCAAGAACTTCATTTCTTTGTTCTGATTTTCTAACTACGTTATCTGTAAATATTTTCTTTGGTGCACCAAATATGGATCCTCTAATTCATGAAATCCTCATTATCATCCTACCCCGACATTTTGTCTTACTTTCGTTGCTTGCACATAATTGGTGGCCATATCTACCATTACGAGGAACTTACTTCCCCCAATTTCACCTATGTCCTTAGCAATGGCTTCATTAAAATTGTTAGTGCAGTAATTCTACCACAGGTCTTGCCGGTAATCTCTTGTTTATCATGCATACTGCACAATTAATACTAGACTTTTAAATTTTTTTTTTATCTTAGTTTTCTGTTTTTTTTAAAAAAAAATTCATTCTCACAAAGTTCCGAAAAGTTTTTTTAAAAAAATTTTGAACTTCCATACCAAGTTGAGGGAGTTAACTTAATACTTAATTTTTCTCTTTCCAATCATACCCCAATAAAACATAACTTATGCTTACTCACTAATTACTCCTTCAATAAGAGGAATACTAATTTGATTTTTTTCTGTAATTTGCACTTTACTTTTGCGTGCTCAAATTTTGTACTCATTTCCAAACTTTTTATTTAATCCCAGGTTATTCAATACTCTTCCTATCAACCAAGGTGTGTCACCTTTTCCACCTTTTGTCGTTGCTTTAACTTTTTTTATTACCCCTGTAGTTTATCCACAACTTTTTCCTATCCTCTTTTTTCCAATTTTTCATCAATTCCTTCTTCTTCTTCCATTTATCATATATCCCTTTCATCCACATCTGAAGCTCTTATATTCTGCCTTTCATTACTTCACTACAGTCCTTTGCTATATGACCTTCTATCCCATATTTGTAGCACCTATACTCGTTTTTTTTCCTTGTCTCACTCAGCTAATCACTTTTGTCCTTCTTTCTTGTGATCCATTAAATGATCCTCTTCTTCATCGCGCAAGAATGGGTCTATACTTTTAATCCAAACAACAAGGAAAGTCCTTAAACTAACCGACATAAAAATGATGCTAAAAGGGTTATACCTAAGTGCGAGGAGATTCAGTTATGTGAACAAGACTATTTCATATCAATGGTTGAGAAAGCCTCACAACTAACAAATATATGGTACATCGTAAGAGACTTTACTTACAGCACAGCAAAATGGGTAGGACTATAGGTTCTACTTCGTTATGTTAAATTCATGTGTCAGATTGGTATGTCCTGCATGTAAACTGGTCAGAACCACCTCTGGGGTAGACTACTCTTGTAGGATAGAGTTACGAGTATCTCCCGCCCAACGTCTGCAATCTTGAGAGGAACAGCCGTAGAATACGTTGTTTATATTATTATCTTTTTGGTTGTAGTAGGTTTATAGTCTTTATCAATATATTCTTTCCCCGGAACACATTCTTGGAAAGGGATTCAACAGAATTTAATACATTCTGCTTTATACGTAAGGAGCAGATGAACCTCTGTATGGCAGAAACCATAGAGATTCTTGATGACCAGTTGAGAAACACCAGGAGTGTGTTTCTAGAGTCCGAGAAGATAGTAATTTTTCTCACTGTCAAAGCCAACACTATGAACTCGAACAAAAATTTGAATGAATAGGGCGGTAGGTTGTGGGAAATGGTGAAAGCAGAAAGCAGCATATATCCCCATTCCCATCCATTTTTTGAACAAGCGGTTAAAACAATAGTAGTCTTCGTGAGACAGAAAAGAGAACCTCTAACTTCACGGAGTGGACTTCTTACTTTGGTTAATGACTGTATCCCGAAGCATACGGCCAGCAGCGGAGAAATTCATTTTGTATAGGTATCAATGAATCTGTAATGCAGGACCGATAACTAAAGTATGTCGAAGAAAGTGAAGATAGAAGAGAGAATCCCGGTGAAAGCGAAGTAGGTTTGTGATTTACATGCTATATTAAAGGCTACAAAGCTGAGAAAACGGGAACCTGAAGAGGGTGGAATAAAGATCATATCTGTTCTCTCCGCAGGAAGAGGGGTATTATTTTAGCCTCCACCTTCTGGCTTTCCTTCGGCGATTACTTAAAGGTTTCGGTCGCTATCCTCATATCTTTCTCAATTGGGTCAAGCAGGTGAAGATTATACAACCATAGTTTTGTTTAGAGATAATTAATGCGAGTGAGAGCGTAAGGAAATCATCGAGCAACAAACTCAAGAATCTCACCATCGACTCCAAGCGAATGGAGGAAGCTGTACAGGTTTAATACAGGAAGTAGCTATATTTGTCATCTTGGTCAAAGTTTCTACCGAAGAATTTCTTTTGTTTTTGTTTAAATGTGAAGAATTTGAGGCCAAGCGCATTACACTAGTTTAACCTTGTCAATTGGCTAGCTGTAGCGACACACCATACAAGTAAGTTTTGCCTCCAGTAACCTACATGACAAGATCGTTCACATAGGAGTTCGGAATGTTTTTTAACTACACCATTAAAGCCTATTGCGAAAGGAAAGCTTCAATCCCTCACCTCATCCCTGACAAATCGTTTTGACAAAGTGGTACGGCAGCAGAATTGAAATGAGCGACCTTAGCATCTGAGACTGAAGGAAGAGGGGAAGTTGCTCCTCTGACACCCAGTGAGTGAATGTTTCAAGATAAAAAAATGCTCAAGGTCACTTTATGAAAAGCGAGCCCCTCGTATACATCGTGATCCAGTCAGAAAGGATCCTGTGTTAAGTGTTAGGAACAGAAATCAAATTGATGGTTAGAAAACGTGTAGAGCTGTTCCTAAGTATGAACTAAACAGAAAGCCACCATTCTCTCCATAAGCTATCATGCATTGCAGATTGAGGAGTCAAAAGTTGTGCGTGTATGTTAGGTCTTTCTCAGGCTTTGAAATTGACAACATACTCTGTCAACCAAACAGGATGGAATATATCAAAACTGAAAAATAAAGAAGAGACTATTGCTTGAACAAGACTTAACTTTTGGAAGGAAAGGCCTTCAAGATCTGAAGCTCTCAAATCTTAGTAGTTTTAAGATTTCATGGAATTCTGCTCTCGTGAACAATCTATTGTAATGAATTCTCTTCAGGTGGAACCAAGAAATCTAGAATCTCTCTCGAAAGAGATCTATTCAAAACGGTTCTGGATATCGGGATCAGCTTAAGCAGGAAACGAAGTGATAACTTAGCAACCATCCCAGAAGTAATAAACCTGCCAACAGTTTTTAGATTTTAAACACTTTAATTTCTGTATGAAAGAAATATATATTTAATACTTCAATTACGAACTTGCAATGTGCATTAGATATTTATTTGGATATTGGGGAATTTGATTTAAATTCAGATTTTAGAATTTCCTTAATTAACATTTTTTATTTTTTGATATTTCTATTTTCATTGTAGGATGTTGGTAATGATGATAATCCAATAAAAACTTTATATTGCTTTAATTTCGCGAAATTTCCTGGTAAGAGTTTCATTCGGAGTATATTGCTTTTATTGATCTCTATAACTATATAATCAAATTAAGATTTTTCTAAGATTTCACTTGAGAGTTTCTAAAATTTCGCTTATGTCTTTCAAAGTAAAGGATTGACAAGATTTGAGAAATCTTACAAAATGATCTTAAAATTTTTTAGCACCTCTTAAACCAAACAATATTTAAATAGTTTAAAATCAGTTTACTCAGATTGTAAATATCGCATGTAATCTTTTAAAATTACTGATGTGTCACTATATAAGTACTAGATGAATAGATACAAAGTACGACCGAGATCATTAAATAAGTATTAGCTAAAAGAGAAGGCAGAAAGTGCTTATCAGATTCCACCCATCTATAGTCATGTTTAGATACAATTTCAAAAAAATGGGAATAATTAAGCACATGATAAGCTGCAGCTCTACTGTGTGTGTGTGTGTTGTTTTTGTTTTGTTTTTCAACTGAAAATAAATTTTTAGAGTCTCGAAATAATCATGAGTATTATTCTACTTCAATACAGAATGAAATAGCTTTAGCAGTAACAATTTGTAAGTCGTGAATACCTTTATGATTTTTATTAATATAGTTTTTAAAAAAACTCAATCAAAACTTTTCATCTATCAAAAAGAAAAGAACTTATCATAAACCCTCTTATTCTACATCTAATTAAACAAGATTCGACAACTTAACCTGTACCTCTGTCTTTTTCTATCTGTTTCATACTTTGACACTGACAGTCTTTTCATCCAGCACGATTGATAAGTAAGATCTACTAGCATTTCATTATGATATAAATTAACCAGTGTGTACTCAAACTACAATAGGCATATCAGTAACAAGATTAAACTAATACTGCCATTTCTTTGGCTCCTAAAAAGTATAGCGGCTTTTACCTAATATAGTACAAAGTATCAATCTATACAAAAAATACAATACATTTCAGGGGACTGCTGTAATTATCCAAAAATCTCACCATGAAGAATACTGTAATGCTCAAGATCACGTTGATACATTGGTAAATGAATATCTGTTGGACTGCTTTACCAAAAATATATATTGTTGAAGCTATTATATTTAATACTAGCAACATTAGTGGTTACATAGAACTTAAGATTTTTATGATAAAACGAACAAGTACTTAAAAATTGTTCTGTGATGTTTTACAGTCAATAAAGACTGTATTAAAAAAAGAAAAATAGATAAATACTAGGACTTACCTTGATTTGAAGTTATGAGTATTAGAAAACCGAAAATTAACAGAATAATCTTGACTTCAATAATCTGGAATGTTCAAAGGTATCACAGCAGAAAATCGACTTTCTTAGTTAAGATAAAACAAAATCTGCTCAGAAAAATATGAATTAAAAATCTAATAAAATGAAGAAAATGTACAAATTTTAATTAGTATTTAATGATCGTAAAAAAAATAATAAAGTAAAGACCTAAGAACCCTACACCCTTCTTTTACACGCTAATTCTAGATCAATACGACGAGATCTAACATCGTATATTATATGAAGAAGTTGGGTTTTCAAACAACTGATTACACTGTTCAACCCTCAAAAAAGTTTCACATCACGATTTTATAACTTATTTTAAGTACTCGTTTTAATATTATTGAAGGAATAAGGTAATAATTAAAAATAATACAATAACGAGCGTAGAAATTCTAATGATTGAAATAAGACAGATCAAATTTCGGAGAAGGAACAAAAGGTAATAATACATTCTTTATAAACAACCTTTATTCCTATAAAATGGAATGACACTTTAAACTTAAAAATATAAAAAAAGGGATTTCAATTTACTCCAATAAATTACAAAATTTAAAAATAAAATTTTTCAAGAAAACCGCACACAACAAAAGTTAATTAATAAAAAACAAAAGCTAAACTCCTCGGTTAGGTAAATCTTTTACTTTATATATCCTTACGATCCAATGCTCGGTGGTGTAAGCTTCCTCTAACACGTCGAGCTCAAAGTCCTTATTGCCGATTTCAACGTTTCTCACTCTATCATATCCTGGAGGCTTACCTATGTAATAATAATAATAATAATAATATTATTATTATTATTATTATTATTATTATTATTATTATTATTATTTAGTTGCAGTTGTAGCAAAATAAGTTAAGCAACAATAGGATTACTAATATTAGTTATAAAAATTGTCAAGTAAGTTCAGTCTGCTTAGAAGTTAAGTTATTTTATTAGGAGGTTGCATTTGAATAGGTGCAATAAATCTTTTACTGCGAAAAGTTTAAAAAGAATTCATTCTCATAGTGATGATAATGCACTGTAGAAGGATATTTTTATAGATAAGAGAACTCAATTAAAATGCGCATTTTTTTTTTTTTTTTTTAAATTTTAAAATTACGAGAATTAAAACTGATCAGGTTTGTGTAGATTATATAAGGCAGTAAATTTATGTAACAAAAAAAACAAAAAAACAAAAAAACAAATCATATTTCTTTTAAAACTTTGAACAACTTTATGGTTTCGCTATATTAACTAATTTTCAAGAAATTAGAAATTTTAAGATTATTATTTTGTAACAATTCTTAAAATGATTTATCACATTGACATTAGTTTTGTCAATGAGATAAGATAAAGTCGCATTTGATAGATAAAAGCAAGACGAACCTCCCTCTAAATTCTTATTCCAAGGGCAGAAGTTAATACACTTAAAATTTATCATCTACAAATGACAACTAATTAACTTGACCTGTCAACATTTAGTAAAAAATAATGAAAGTAACAAGAAAATATTTGAAATAATAAAAAGATTTTCATTATTGTTGTTTTCGAGAGGTAGGGGGAAGAGGTTTCTTTATTAGGGAAAGAAAAAAAAAAAGTGCAAATTATGTAGCACTGTAGAAAAAAGTTTATAAAAAGATTAATGTTTTTTTTCCAAATTTTCTTACATTTCAATTCTTAATATAAAAGTAACTTATAATAGTTTAGTATTATGCTTAGCCCCTGACAATATATTAAGTAGCTTTACTTTTAATATAAAGATGATAACAAAAGTGAAATAAAAACAACAAAGGAGCATTGCTTATAAGACTTAAAAATATATTTTGAAAGATAAAAGATACTTCAAATTTAAGACGATCTAAAGGAGGAAAAGAAAGAGATAAAATTTAACATGATCAATATATATATTACACTCATATATTTTCACAAAATGACCATTAGACTGGGGAAAAAGTTTAATGTGAAATTAAAGTGAGAAAGGAATTTATTCCCTTTTCTTTAAAAGTCCTTATTGTGTTCAATAATAATAATAATAATAATAATAATAAAAATAGGAATAATAAAATTTTTACTAACCGCCTTCTGTGTACACTTGACCAAATCTATAATAGCACATTTTGTACATTAAGCAATTGAGCAAAGTTGGGGATCCTTCCCTATCAACTCTGAACTCTCCTGCAGGAGTATAATAGTCATGTTCTTTGATGTGGTAGCCCTTCTCAGTACTACCACCTATCCTTACCATCCAAAGGAATTTGTTTATATCTGTAAAAAAAAAAATATATATATATATATATATATATATATATATATATATATATATATATATATATATATATATGATTTATTTTCAGGTAAGTGTTTGTGGAACGCTTTACATGATTTAGGGGCCATTGTTTTTTTTCTAGGTAAGAGTTCCTTTTTTAGGGAAGTTTATTTTATTTTTTTTTCTTTTTTAGGATTACAGGTAAATTTGTAAATTAGTTTTTGACTTGGACAAAGATATATTTAATCACCTTTTAAGTTAAAATAGATTATAGAATTTGAAATATAAAGGAAAAATAAGAAGAAGAAAATTGGAATGAGCAACGTGACGCATTTCTAAAAGGTTATTCACAAAAGAAGAAAAAAGGCAAATAAACTTTCAATATCTATAATAATCTATACTTTTCTTTATTCTATCTTTTTTCTTCTTTGAAAGTTAATCTGCTTCAAGTCGATCTTCGTTGTATTAAAGGTTAGTATTTCATTGTTTGGTTTAGTTAAAGTTTTTTAAATCAATTCTAATTTACAAATACTATTAATGTGGTAGGAAAATGGGATCAGATGACGAGAATAATGACAAAAGAAGAAAGAGTGAAAAATGTCCCGTGTTTGATGGGAAGAAGGAGATGTTTTTGGAATGGAAGGGTAAAGTGGAAGATTGGATATGGAGAAATAAAACTGTGGATAAATACCCGGGTTTAACTATAAGGAGTGCACTGAGTGGAGAACCATGGGAACTAGTGGGAGGATTACCGAGAGAAGAGATAGCGAGCCTTGAGGGAGTAAAAAAGATAATGAGTGTTCTAGAAAAGAAGTATAGTAGTGACAAGAAAAGAGAAAAGATGGATAGTATGAACGCCTTTTTTAGAATTGAAAGGAAACCTATGGAGGATATACAGGACTTTGTAAGTAGATTTGATGTGGCATTGAGGAGGTGTAATGCAGCTGGAATGGCTGAACTAGGAGAGGAACATAAAGGTGGATTGTTGTTAGGAAGGAGTAAACTATCTGAAAATGAAGAAAAAATAATGTTAGGAGCTTTAGACGGAGATTTGTCATATGAAAGAGTGACTAGTTTGTTAGTAGGAATAATGGGAAAGAGTTTTCAGAACCCAAACAAGGAAAAGATATGGTACAATGGAGAGAGAAATAAAGATATTGAAAGGAAGACCGTTTGTTATAACTGTAAAAAGGAGGGACATATGCAAAAGTTCTGTCCGGAATTTAGAAGAACTGATAAAGAATGTAATGGTTGTGGAAAGAAAGGACATGTGGTGGAAAATTGTTGGATGAGGGATAAAGAATGTTACAAATGTAAAGAAAAAGGACATTTGGCTAATATGTGTCATGAAAGAAAACAGGTAACAAAAGAAGTGATATTATTGGGGAATAGAGGGATGGAAGAGGATAACTGGGATATAATCAGTGCGATAGTCGATACTGGTTGTAAGAACAGTGTGGTGGGAGAATTGTGACTAGGAGCAATTCTTTCGACATTAAGTAGGGAAGAACTAGGGAGGATGAAGGAATCGGAAAGGAAGATAGAAGCAACTTATGTTTTCGGGGAAAGGGAATATAAGTGTCATAGGAAATTTTTAATTCCGATTGTCTTAGGTAATCATAAAGCTTTACTAGAAACAGAAATAGTAGAAGGTAATATCCCTTGGTTAATAGGAACAGTAGTATTAGACAAATTAGGAGCTAGGATAGATTTTGTTAGATAAATATTTAGAGTGTAAGCACCCTATAATAAAAGAGAAAATACCCATTAACATGGATAATAAGGGACATATCAGAATAAAATTGAGGGAGATAAAGAATAGAAAGAATGTGTGGTTAACACTTAAGGAAACAAATTCTATATTAAATGAAGAAAAATGGAAAAATACCTGTTTGAGGTTACATTTGCAATTTGGCCATTGTGCATTTGATAAATTGCAACAAATGATTAATAAAGCGTGGGGAAAATGAGGCTGATTACCAAAGGGTGAAGAAAGAAAGGTTACAAACATTGAAAGAGGTATGTATTAATTGTGAGTCATGTAAGAAATATAAGAAAAATCCTGAAAGACCTACAGTGGGGTTACCTATGACTTCAAATTTCAACGAAGTATTATCAATGGACATAGGGGAATTGGAAGGTGAAAAGTTCCTTGTCATGGTGGATTGGGCAACACATTACTGTCAAGCAAAATGGATAAAAGATAAGAAACCTTCAAATATAATGGAGTGTATAATGGAAGAAATGGATTAGCTATTTTGGGGCACCTCAAAAGATAATAACTGATGGAGGTAGAGAATTCCAAAATGAAGAAATAATTGAATTTACTGAAAAGTGGGGCATAGAGATGTTATGTACGGCAAGTGAGAGTCCATGGAGCAATGGTAAAAGTGAAAAAACAGTTGGAATCCTCAAGGAAGGAATGAGGAAACTAAAGGAAGATGGAGTTAAAGGAAGAGATTGGATATTAATGTGGATGGTCAGCGCGAAAAATGATAGAATAATGAACGGTGGGTATTCTCCTAATCAGAAAGTTTTTGGAATTTATTACCGTGGTAAAAACGAGATGGAAAAATGTAGCCCTGCTGAACTAGAAGAGGGAATAGATGGAGCAAAATTAAAGGAATTAATGGAATTACAAATGTTGGTTAAAGACAAGGTACAAGAGAAAGAATGCAGAGATCGGATAAGGAGGGCATTAAAAGGCAAAATTAGGGTTCATAGAATCGAAGAAGCTCAAGTAGGAGACAAAGTCTTTTATAAGAAGAAAGGAGAGGAAAAGTGGAGAGGACCAGGGAGAATAATAGGTAGAGATGGTAAAGTAGTTATGGTTAAACATGGAGCTTTGATAAGGGAAGTGAATAAGATACATATAACAAAATTACAGAAGGCAGGTGAGAAGATGGTAGAGAAGGAAAATTGGATGGAGGAGAGAGATAAAGAGGAGGAGGAAAAAGGGGAAGAAGATAGTGATGAGGAGGAAGAAGAAGAAGAAGAAGAAGAAGAAGAAGAAGAAGGAGAAGAAGAAATAGAAGAGGAGTTATTGCAGGTAGAAGATGATGATGAAAGGAATGACAATTTTAGTGAAATTGAGGAGGTTCATCCTAATGATATTCGAAAAGGAAGAAATTATCGAATAAGACATGAGGATGAAGAGGGGTGGAGAAGAGTAAGAGTAATGAGTTTAGGAGGTAAAAGAGGCGGTAAATTTGATGGTACTTATAACGTTAAGGATTTAGACTCTGAGGAAGAGTTTTGGGCAGACTTAAGAGAATATGAAGTAGAGAAAGATAAAGGAGATCAAGGTGAAACGTACTTTAGTGAAGGTAAGGTGGTTACCTTTAAGAGTCACGAAACTGATAAAATGGAGAAAATTAAAGAGGCAAAAAAGAAGGAAATTTCAAGTTGGAAAGAGAATAATGTTTTTGAAGAGATTGACAGATATAAAGAGAATAAGGTACTTAAAACAAGGTGGATAATTACTGAAAAGGAGAAGGAGGGAGATAAGATATGTAAAGCAAGATTAGTGGTGAAGGGTTTTATGGAAAAAGAATGTTTAGATATAGAAGATTGTGAAGCACCCACTTTTTCAATAGAAGGGTTAAAAGTAATCTTGGCTATAATCAATATGAAGGATTGGCAGGTAAAAACTTTGGATGTGAAGACAGCATACTTGCAAGGAAAGGAAATGGAAAGAGAGGTGGTGATAAAACCTCCTGAAGAGGCCAATACCGTAAAATTATGGAAATTAAAGAAAGCAGTTTATGGGTTGAAAGATGCAGCTAGAAAATGGTACGAGAGTTTGGTTGAAGTGTTAATAAAATTAGGAGGGAAAAGAAGTAAAATAGATAACACAATATTTAAATGGGAAGATGGTGGCAGAGTTTATGGAATAATGGGGATTCATGTTGATGATCTCATTTATGGAGGAGATAAAATATTTGAAGAGAAAATTATATCGAAAATAAAGGAGGAGTTGAAGGTTGGAAGAGAAGAAAGCGGAGTTTTCAAATATTTAGGAATTGAAATTGAACAAAAGGAAAAAGGAGAGATTTATATTAGTCAAAAGAGTTATTCAAGGAACAAATTAGTGATAAATAAGGTAAACAAGAATAATAAGGATGAAAAGTTAAATGAAGAAGAGATGACAGAATATAGATCTTTGTTAGGAAAACTAAATTGGATGTCACAGAATACTCGTCCAGATCTTAGTTTTGATGTGAGTTTCTTTGGGAGGAATATGAAAGAGGCTAAAATGAAAGATTACGAAGAGCTAGTTAAGGTAGCAGAGAGAGCAAAAAGAGAAGAAATTAAAATGAAAATACCAAAATTAAAAGGAGGGAGAATGAGATTAGAAGTATATTCCGATGCTTCATTTGGCAATGTGAGCGAAGGAAGAACTCAGATAGGGTATTGTATAAGGATGAAGGACATGACAGGTAATTGTTGTCCTTTATTATGGAAGTCAAAAGTTGCGAAACGTGTGGTAAGTTCAACTTTGTCGGCTGAAACCTTGAGTATGGTGGAAGCTATAGAATGGGGGGAATATATTAAGTATTTATGGGAAGAATTGACAAATAAAAATACTTCTGATATCATAGACATTATAGCAATGACTGATTGTAAATCATTAAGGGATAGTATAAAATCTACAAAAGGTGTAAAGAATAGAATATTAAGAATAGAATTGGCAAATTTAAAAGAAAAAATGGAGAACAAGATAATAAAGTCAGTTGAATGGGTAAATTCTAGGTTACAATTAGCAGATGGTCTTACAAAGAAAGATAATAGGAAAAATAGGTTGGAATTGAGAAAGGCATTAGGATGTGATTAGGGGGTAAAAAGAAGAAAGAGAAAATTATAAGATATCTGATTTATTTTCAGGTAAGTGTTTGTGGAACGCTTTACATGATTTGGGGGCCATTGTTTTTTTCTAGGTAAGAGTTCCTTTTTTAGGGAAGTTTATTTTATTTGTTTTTTTCTTTTTTAGGATTACAGGTAAATTTGTAAATTAGTTTTTTTTTTGACTTTGATAAAGATAGATTTAATCACCTTTTAAGTTAAAATAGATTATAGAATTTGACATATAAAGGAAAAATAAGAAGAAGAAAATTGGAATGAGCAACGTGACGCATTTCTAAAAGGATATTCACAAAGAAGAAAAAGGCAAATAAACTTTCAATATCTATAATAATCTATACTTTTCTTTATTCTATCTTTTTTCTTCTTTGAAAGTTAATCTGCTTCAAGTCGATCTTCGTTGTATTAAAGGTTAGTATTTCATTGTTTGGTTTAGTTAAAGTTTTTTAAATAATATATATATATATATATATATATATATATATATATATATATATATATATATATATATATATATATATATATATATATATATATATATATATATATATATATATATATATATATATATATATATATATATATATTTATTAAAGTGCTCCTCTTAAATTTTCAGCAAGAACAGAAAAACAAATAATGATCGTAGCATTTATATTATGAGATTAGTATAATTAACCAAATTTCTTATTATGACATTATTATAATTAACATGATAACTAACGTTTCGGCTATATTAACTTTAGCCATCATCAGATAACTCTGAAAGTAGAAACAAACACAGTAAGTATGAAATGTTCGAATTACTAAATTCATAAAAAATAAAAATAAAAATAAGAAATAAAAAATAACAACAAAAAATAATAACACATAACACAAGCATAAATAAAAAATAAAATTAAACAACATAATTCAAGTAAATAAGCAGAACTGAATAGAAATTAGTGAACATCTAGATGAAATTTATTGATAATGTAGTTGGTTGTTAAATAGAAAGAGTATAACAATATAAAATATATAAGCACACATTTAAACATACATACACAATACATACACATATACATACATATATATACATACATATATACACATACATACTTTCATACACACACAAACATACATACATACATACATACACATACACACACATACATATATACATACACACATAACACATACATACACATACATATATACAAACATACATACATACAAAATATACAAACATACATACATAAAACATAACTAAAGCATATACATATAAAATAAATATAACCAAATATATTTGTAATTGTGCCTGGTTATGGTTATATTTGAAGGTGTGTAAAAGTTTTTAGTAAGTAAGTAAGTATATATATAATATATATATATATATATATATATATATATATATATATATATATATATATATATATATATATATATATATATATATATATATATATATATATATATATATATATATATATTATTATATATATGTGTGTGTGTGTGAAAAAAAGAAAAAATTTACCATCAGAGGAGTATCCTGTTAATCCGCCAAATATAACAAGCACATAATCCACATCTAACTCTCTCATGATTGCGTAAGCTTTGTCTTCTGTGCTGGCCATTGCTTGACCAACACGGGAAATGTGTGTATTATTCCATGTATTATTGTCAACCAGTATAGTCCGATTTGCCATTGCCGTAATCTGATAGCCATAATCCCACCAAGACATCACTTTGGCATTCTATATATATATATATATATATATATATATTATATATATATATATATATATATATATATATATATATATATATATATATATATATATATATATATATATATATATATATATATATATATATATATATATAAGCTAAAATAATCAAGACAAATCTAAATAATTTCTTGCCGACTAGTTTTGAGTTATTCAAAACTTTTACCCATTATCAAGGCTTTGAGCACAATGATGACAATAAAAAATTAAAATATATATATAAAATAAAATTTTAAACAATTACATAAAAGTTAAATCAATAGGAAATAAAGGAGTTGGACAAAAAGATAGAAACACCTGGCAAAATTCACGACGATAATAAACACTAAAGCGAGGTTTATAGGTGGTGCAGTTATTTATGCGCAAGGCAGCTACTATTACAAGCTCTTCCACACGTTTCAAACATCATTTGTCGTCCAGGCAGTGTTCTGTGCAGTTATGAGTGAACATGGCGGAGCTGAAGGAATTTCAATGCGGCCAAATTGAGAGGGGGGGGGGGCTCGTATGTTGGGTCGCTATGTAACCAAAGGAACGGAAGTATTTGGGGTTTCCCGAAGCATAGTATCAAAGATAATGAAGGCACACAGTAGGACTGAAAACCCTCATCTGACAATCAACAACGTGGATGGAAATATGGAAATGTATGTTGAATGAAAGATACAAATATTGCGTAGGGTTGTGGTAAAAAAATCAGAAGTCGACTACTCCAAAGATTGCTGCAAAGCTGAAACCCTTTTAGTACCAAAACAAGCAAAGTTTATATGGGCGAATCTCCATTCAAAAACCCTTCGTCAGTACCCAAAACGCTAATAAAAGACGGTGGGGTCAAATGTGTTTTTTTTTTTTTTTTTTTTTTTTCAGAACAAAATATTTCCTTGAAAGGAACTGTCACTGGCAAAGATTACACGTGACCATTTTAAGTGATGATGTCCATCCCATGGTGCAATGTTTGTTTCTTGATGATGATGCTGTTTATCGGGATGACAAAGCCCCTCTTCACAAAGCTAAAATTGTCCAAGACTGGTTTTCTGAACACAAGGGTGAGGTTTCACATCTACCATGGCTTCCACAATCGTCAGATCTCATTATTGAGCCCTTGTGGGCAGTGTTGGGATACAAATGTTCGAGTACGCTATCCACCCTCATTAATGGAACTTGCCACTGTTTTGCAGGAAGAATTGTACAAGATTCCCCTGAAAACTATAGAGGACCCTTATTTATCCATTCCTAGAAGAATCCAAGCAGTTACAAATATATATATAAAAAAACAAATAAAAAACAACAAACTTCAAGCCTGCCTTTATAGGAAACCAACGTCCACAGGATTAATTACAAAATTCAATCTTTTATCCCACACGTATTTAAAATTAATTTAATTATAACTTCTATAAAGCATACAAGATCTCATCTACATACAATAATCTCTCGAAAGATCAACACTTCCTAAAAATGCTATTTAGAAATCAATTTAAAATTTCATCAGAAATCTTCTACTGAATTAACACTTAACAGTTCTAAAAGATATATATATATATATATATATATATATATAATATATATATATAATATATATATATATATATATATATATATATATATATATATATATATATATAATATATATATATATATATATATATATATATATATTATATATATATATATATATATTATATATATATATATATATATATATATATAATTACCCTTTGTGGGGAGAACTGGTTGTAAATTAACGCATATTAAAAACAAATTACCCCAGTTGAAATTCAAATTAGTATTCTAGAATGAAAATAAAATTGGAAGGATATTCAAAGTTAAAGAAAAATTTCCCTTACACCTTTACGCTCATCAGTGACATACAAATAAAAATGCAGTGGCTGCGATGCCACCCACATAGGAAAGACAACACACGGTCTTCCTATTGGTATTGCTGAGTGTAAAGGCATCTCTTATTGAACTTTAGAACATTTGCACCATCCCCATATTCAGACATTAATTCTCATTTTCTTCAAAAGATTTTCTTCAAAAGAATCAGAATTCAAATTTTACAAATTTGGACTCGAACAAGAACCTGAAGCCTATTCTTTAGAATCCTTATATATGGGCACCACGCTCTAAAGTTGAATGGAAACGTATATTCAGGAAATATTTTGACTTAGAAGTAAAAAATTTTTCTTTTGTGGTAATTTTTACTACTTATTTCTATACAATAATTTTCACTCATTAATTTATTGATATAACTTTTGTAATATTTTTTTATTTGGTTTTATGTTTGTCGTAGTTTTATAATATATTCTTCATTGTGCTCAAAACTTTGATAATATACAGTTTTGAATAACCGAATTTAGTCAGCAATAAATTATGTTTAGATTTTTCTAAATTATTATAGCTATTATTAAATTCCTCCTCAAGAATAGAGGTTCTATCACTACATATATATATATATATATATATATATATATATATATATATATATATATATATATATATATATATATATATATATATATATATATATATATATATATATATATATATATATATATATATATATATATATATATATAGAAAAAATAAGTATAACCTCGGGTGTGTTATGTCTTAACCAATAATAAGCTTCTCTGAAGTCATCAAAAATAATCCTCGATCCATCATGACCTCTCGCCGATAAGACTATAGATGGGGAGCTGTAAGCTTCCGAAGTCACCCAAGTGCAATGAATAGTGTACATTATCAGCAATACGGACATCATGCATACGAAAACTGTAGCAACCTTTAAAAAAGAATACAGAAATATGTATGAATTATAGATTTCACACTTCAAATTTATAAACCTTTCATATAATTACAGAGTTTATTTGTTGATAATCCACAGATAAGAATTAATATCCATTATTCACCTCACTCTTCATAAAATAATTTCCCTCAAACCGACTCTTCTTTTTCTCAACTTTAACCTCATCTATTTGTTGAACATATGTAGAAAGCATCGATGATACGCCAATTCCTGCTAATATGCACATTACTGGTGCTAACACAAGCATCAAACGAACCATTACACCCTAACAGAAAAACACTGGTAAATTTTAGAGAAACAAATATTTGAAATAGAATACAATTACTAAATAAAATTTACTCACAGCAAAATATATGCTCAATACTCCGTAAAGAATAATAAAAATATTTTCGTCTGTTAAATTGGTGAAACAGAAATAGAGACCAACAGGAAACATGAAAACGAGCATTTGTAAATCAAAGTAGAATGAAGACCAAGCTGTCGGTTGATGTTCCGAAACGGATGCGATGATTGGAATGTTATTCTTCGCATAAGAAGGATCCAAGAGAGAATAAAATCGACCTGTCCAAGGAGCTATTTTGCCCAAAGCTGTCAGAACAATTAGAATTAAAATGGCAGTAGATGCAATGGTTGAAATGACAGCCTTGAACAGCATATCAAACTGGTCTTTACTTAACCGAGATCGCAGATACTCAACAAAAGCAAATATCTGGCACAGTCCAAACACCCCTAGAGCCTGTTAAAGTATGGAATTATTATTATTATTATTATTATTATAATTATTATTATATTATTATTATTATTATTATTATTATTATTATTATTATTATTATTATTATTATTATTATTATTATTATCATCATCATCATCATCCTCAACAACAAAAGCAATGTTACAAACTTACCCCCATATGTTCAGAGGTGGAAACAGGCTGAAAGCCTACGAATGAAATTTGCATGGATAGAATAGTTCCTATAACATAGAGTGTAGAATAAGCAACATAAACTCTGTGAGAGAACCTTCCTGTAATCATTAAGGTTAAAACGTGAAGAGGAATAATATTAATAAGAAAAACATATCCACCCCATGACGATACCTGAAATATAAATGCAGAAGTAAACAATATATTAAAAAGTATGAACTGAATACAAATAATTAGATGAAAATATTAGGGATCATGATTTTAAAGAAGATTAGCAACTTTCTATTGTAAGCTCTAATTTTGCTGGTCAGTTTTCAGGAACATCCTACTCTGACAAGGAACAAAATTACATCCAATAAATTAATGAAAGAAGCTAACATTCTCGGGAAATCATTTTAAAAATATTAAATTAAAAATAATAATATAAATTCTTTATTATTTAAAACATACCATATAAAAGTACGAGAGGGCAGCCAATGTAGACCAAAATAAGGTTCCTGTTTTAACAGCTTTAATCCACATGTAATAGGTAAGAAGCATACAAAATATGGCAATACCTTGGGAATAAGAAAACTGTCGTAAGTATAATTATGTTTCTCATTTACCTCAATACCAAAGGTCATAATAAGGTTATCAGTTTTGATATTAAATTTAATTTACTTTAAGTAAATTTTATGAAAATATTATTAAATAAACAGTAATGAGTAAGAAATACAATTTTTTTAAAATAACGATTTAAAAACAAATATTATTTTCTGCCAAATTACCTTCATTATCATAAGACCCTGCAACACTTCTCGATATATAACCTGGAACAATTGCAATCATAACTGCTGAAACTAACCCTGCACCTGGCCCCTGAAAATAAACTTAGCAATAATTCCACTTAAAGAGATATCTACCAATTAATTTAACTACAAAGAAAAATATTCCAAAATAAAGAAAGTTCAATTACTCTTAAAAAAGAGGAAACTTCGTCCCATTTTTAAAACATTGAAAGACAGCAATAAGTTACATGATAAAATTATTTTAAATAAATTAATAAAACAAAGACTTGAAATTAAAGAATTTTTCATATTTAAAGAAACAAAATTATTTATTCCTTTCTAGTGTGATTTAAATACCTTTAGTTCCTTCGTTATATGATATGTGACAATCGTTGTCAAGGACGAAAACAAAGGAGCCAAAAATACGCAGACATTCCTCACTTCCACAGTTAAGTGAAAGAAATTGAGTATATGGTAGATAATCGCAGATGTTACCATTAATCCAGGATAAATAGTACCTATGCCGATATATATATATATATATATATATATATATATATATATATATATATATATATATATATATATATATATATATATATATATATATATATATATATATATATATATATATATATATATATATTAACTTTAAAAAAATTATATGCAAATATTATTTTAAATCACTAAACAAGTATGTAGACTAAATGAAAGAAATAAGACAATTGTACAGAAGAAATAAAACAAATGTACAGAAGGAAGTACAGGCATACGAAATGAATTTTCTAATTTGACGGTTACTCTGGTTAGATTGAAAAGAAGCAACAAAAATACTGTGAAGACAAGTATATTTCGACTGGCAATTCATTTATATAATCTTATAATTTAGCGAGGTCAGTGTGTAGTAGATATTCTTGAGTGTTTTATATATGAAAGAAAATATACAAATGGGTTAAGGGATATAATAAAGAAAGATAAGTATATCACAATTTTCACATGACTAGTAAAACATAAGCAAGGGGTATAACCTAAGTACGAAAGAATAAACTACATTTCAAAAATTACCAATATAACAACCCAAAGAGATAATAAACTAGATATTATTTATAGTCAGACAAGTAATGGCACATAACTTATCAACACAGATTTAATATTTAATGTTCTAATGATGAAAGTAACAAAAAGTTTGTGCTTAAATAATTGCCAGATGAAAAGAATATCAGACATTGTAGTCCATATAATAAGTTCTATAATAAAAACAAACATCTAATAATAGATAAAGATGCAAATATATGTAAAAGAAGGAAATTTAAATTAAAATACTGTGAATTCAAGAAATAATAATAAAAATAATGTCTTGTAAAAAATTGTGAGTAAGACGATAATCAATACAATTTCTAAAGGTAAAGGAATCACAGTAAGAGGTATTTAAACATGTGGGAATCAAGGTTTACTTATGATGTTCAAATTAAATTCCACAAAGCTCAATCATAAATTCTGTTTATATATATCTTAAAAACACTGAAATCAAAAATATTAAACAATTATACACTAACCAAAAATTAAAAGTACTAAAATATATATTAGCATGAATAAATTATGATGCATTTATATGAATAACTATTAATTATAGTAGCATGAATTAGATATAAAAACTTAATCCAAAAAAAATTTACATACCACCAATAATTCTTCCTAGAGGATACCATGCTCTATCATCAAACCAATTATGGAACCTATAAAAGCCTTCTTCTGCTAAAAATTTTGTTGTTCGGTAGTTGAAATAGGGATCAAACTCGTGAATGACGGACTCAAAACGTAAAACAGAGAAGAGACGACAAGAAAATGCTGCAAAATTAATAAAATTGAAAAAAAATTAACATTATGATAGTAATATAAATCTCATGTGCGTCCATGCATAAATAAAATCAATGGAATTAAATACATAAGAAGATCAACTTGAAATAAAGTATAATGTAGAGAGATTCTATATATATATATATATATATATATATATATATATATATATATATATATATATATTATATATATATATATATATATATATATATATATATATATATATATATATATATATATATATATATATATATATATAATTTGACGAAAAAGGGCTCCTCCACTTTCTTTAACCTACATTCTTTCTAAAAAGATTTCAAATCTATTCTTAACAGGAAGATTTTGAAACACCACAATTCTTCTAATCTTATCTCTGATTACCAGTATGGCTTTAGTAAGAACGCTATACTGGCTATCTTCTTTCCGACTGTTAGTCCTCCATTCTCCAGTGTTTTAGTGAATCTTTCACTGTGGTGATAGGCATATCAAAAGTCTTCAATATAGTCTGGCACAAAAGATTTGATTTCCGAACTTCCCTGGAATCTATTCTCTCTGATTTCCTTTCTGGTCGTTTTATAGCAGCTGTTGTAGACCATCACCGTTCTTCCTTTAAATCTATAAATAGAGGTGTTCCTCACCTGTCCTATCACCAAGTTTTTTTCTACTTGTATTAATGACGTTCTCTCTATTACTTCATCACCTATCCACTCTTGTACTGTAGACTCTACCCTTCATTACTCCTTTCAATTTGAAAGACCCCTCCCAACAGCAGTCAACTGCAGCAAGGTTGGCCTTGGAGGAACTGACCTCTGATCTTTTTCATATTTCAAATTAGGGAAAGAAAACATGGTCATTTTCAATGCCTTAAAAAATTCAATTCCTCTATCTTTCTACTTGACACAGCCTTTTACACAACTCACATCATCTTCGAAAAAACTCTACTCAAATCTTCATGTTCTCAATATTCTAAGCCTTTCTTTTTCTTGTGATCTTTCTTGGAAGGATCACATTACTTAAGTTTCTAAGAGGTTGGGTATTCTGAGACCCCTTCATGATTTTTTTATGCCACCCCCATTGCTTGCTTTTGATAGAGGA
>SEYY01019048.1:0-2500 GCA_009176605.1 Armadillidium nasatum | reverse complement strand
TCATCTGCATACATCAACACATTTGCATTCCACATACCATGGTGCTCCCTCATTCTCACCCCTTTCTCTAACCAATCCATCTTTCTCACCAATTTGTTGATGAATAAATTAAATAATCCAGGAGACATTACATAACTTTGTCTTATCAAATTATACATCAAAAAATTTAGTCTCCATTCTGTTTACTCTCACACATGCTCTATTCCTATATAATGCTATAATAATAAATTCCTGTATATATATATATATATATATATATATATATATATATATATATATATATATATATATATATATATATATATATATATATATATATATATATATATAAAATGCTTTATTTTTTAAAATAATTAGAAAATGAGAATCAGAAAAGCTGAAGAAAAGTTTAGATTCAAAAATTGAAGATTCTTCAGATTCTCAATGTTGATGCTGATTAATCATCTCATCACTAATATATATATATAATATATATATATATATATATATATATATATATATATATATATATATATATATATATATATATATATATATATATATATAATATATATATATATATAATAAAACAGGAGATACAAAATAAGATAAAAGTTAAAACTTTTTTTTTTTTTCATATTATTTTAGCTAATCTATACAAAAAATTTTATATATATATATATATATATATATATATATATATATATATATATATATATATATATTATATATATATATATATATATATATATATATATATATATATATATATATATATATAAGAGGCAACAGCATTTAAATTTTAAGAAACTACTTACATAATATAGCTGCTAGAGAAAGAACTGTTATTTTCAGCAAAGTATCTTGCTTTTCTATAGACATCCGAAGCCATCCCCTAACTCTGTAATTTAGCAAGTTTGATGCCATATTCACAATTAAATTTAACAATGCCCTTATGAATTAAACTTACAAAATTTTAACTCAACATATAGTGAAAATGTAAATCTGTTTCAGAAAGCATTAAAAAATGGATTATTAATATTGATGTATAAAATGTGAATAATGAAAAAACAATAACTTAAAGCAGTAAATTTATTAATTTAAATAAGACCTACATATATCAAGAGTTTTCTGTATATACAGTATAAATTAAAATTATTTATTTACAAATCAGGGGGCATGCCCCCAGATTGAGAACCCCTAATCTTATTTATTAGTTTTCAAAGAAAAATAATTCCAACAGATTATAAAATCATGATGGACGATCTTCAAAAACTGTGGGAGAAATTTATTTCTTAAATATATATATATATATATATATATATATATATATATATATATATATATATATATATATATATATATATATATTATATATATATAATTAGGGATGGAGTGAAGTATCGGTATCGGAAAAAAAATTTTCAGGTAAGGATCGGTGAAATTTTAGGTATCGGTATCGGTAAATTTTGGTATATTGAATGGATAAAGTATCAGTATCAGTATATTAGGTATCAGTATCAGTACCGGTAAAAATTTTAGATATCGGTATCGGTAAAAATTTGGTATCACACTATCCCTAATATATAAATATATATATATATATATATATATATTATATATATATATATATATATATATATATATATATATATATATTACATGAATATTTTGTTAGCCATAACTGGAATTAGGTTTAGGTTATTTCATTTATGGTAATCTAAATGGAACACACTGGTTGGTTAATCAAAAAATCTACAATTTGCAGTACATGCTATGCTCTTCCAAGTACATACAGCCATTGTAATTTTTAAGCTATTTTTTTTTTTTTTTTCCTCTAAGAGAAAAAGTCTAATACTCCCTTTAACCAATTTTAAATCGTATGAGAATAAAGATAGAGGATATAAAAAATAAGTATTTTTTTAATTAAAATAAATAAAATAAAAAAAAAAAAAAAAAAAAAAAAAAAAAAAAAAAAATATATTAATATATATATATATATATATATTATATATATATATTATTAATATATATTATATTATCTATAATATATATATATACATAGACTTTGCTTGAAAAAGTATAGTTGATAAGCATACACAATACAGCAAAAGAAAATAATATGCAAAAGAGAAAATGCACTTTATACTCCATTCACTCCCACAATAACATATTTAATTTTAATTCTAACACAAAGAACTTACTAACCTCAACTGCATTCAGAGACAAAAAAAAATTTTAAAACTGATTCATATCCAAAGAAATCTTAAGTAATTTCCTTTTAATCTTACTTATTTTTACACCTATTTATATTATGCTCTATCCATTATAATGTTTTTTTTTTTTTTTACCTATTATTAAATATTTCAAGTGATATCACTGCAGTCAAAATGACATGTGGGATCCATTTATAAATATTTTTCTATATATTTACAACATTCTCTCCCATTTACCATAAGAACATAAAGACTTAGAGGCCATGAGGACCTATCAAGATTGTCAGAGTAAAAGAAATACAAAA
>SEYY01019046.1:2500-12341 GCA_009176605.1 Armadillidium nasatum | reverse complement strand
TATATATATATAAACATTAAAATCAAAAACCTGAATGATATAAAAATAGGAATACTGAAAAAAAAAATTACTGTGAGAATATATTGTTGAACTCTTTAAAACTTCCTCATCACATGATAAGACGGAAGATGATAATTTTCTTTTCAATGAAAGCAAACAACAATAGGAAAAATATATATTTAGATAGGAGAAGAAGAACGATGGAGAATTTTATTATACTTTATGTGATCTGCCACTGACTCTTCGGTTAATATAATAATAATAATAATATAATAATAATAAAATAATAATAATAAATATAATAATAATAATAATAATAATAATATAATTAATTTAATAATAATATAATATATATATATAATAATAAAATAATAAAATAATAATAATAATATATATAAATAAAATAAAAATTAAAATTTTATTTTTCAACGGTCCTTTTTGTACCATCAGTGGTGTAGTGGTTAGCGCAATGTTTACCATGACTTTTCATAGCATATATAACCTATATATATATATTAAGCTGGGTTGAAAAGATACAAAAGTTGTAGTGCAGATTTGAAACAACTTTATTTTGGTGCTCACTTCAGATACAAACTGAAATGTGTTAAAAGTAAGTTCTTCAAGATTTGTTTTCATACCCCAACTTTACCTTGAATCTTCTTATTTAAAAACAAAAATATATATATAGCCAGATATACAGTATAGCTTAAATATCCTTACATTCTTACATGCTAAACAACCTGCATAGTACAAAATCTCATAGAAAATCAGATTTTGTCTGTACTGAAGGTATTTCGATTCGAGAATGTTTGGTTTGTAGTATTGCACCATGTCGAGAAGTATGACCAATGACCCTACTAGAAACAGCGGAAACATCTTTGACATTTCTTTCAACATCGACCGAATGACACGGATACTTTGGTAGGAGAATTTGTTGATTACTAACCAAAATATCATCACTAATATCATCAAGAAGAGGTGGGGGGGTGATAGGAGTACTCCCCCAGTCTATCATTTCCATGTAGGAAGTGGCGTTGAGATTGACGTTTAGCTGCCTTTTATCAAAGCAGCGAACTTGCACATTGGTGGAGGATATTTTCTTTCTTGCTTGAAGAATTTGTTGACATGAAAATCTTCTTATTGTTTCCCGTTCATCTGCAACACCAGCTAGCAACAAGTTTTCTGGATGACAAAAATAGGAGTTGTTTAGGAGCACTGGAGAAATGATGTTCTGATCCTCAGGAGAAAGTTTTTGATATTGTGATACCATAAAGTGAAAATTCTTTGCACCATCTTGACAGAAGGGATGGGAGCGGATATAGAACCATATGGGGGCATAGAAGTTCAGTACGAATCGTACCAAACGCCTCAGATCATCAGATGCGGATTCTGTTAAACGTACAATCGAAGCAGTCTGTTAGCTTTAGTTAGCCACCTTGCATGGCTTAAGCACCCGGCTGTGCAGTTTTCAAATACCGCATATTATTATGATCTGCATTTTGTACCCCTTGCTGAATTAATAAACAGATTTTTAGTAAATACAGCTGGTCAGAACTTAGATCTTTCGTAACTGTTTCAGGAACATCAACTACAGAGCCTGGAATTGGTTGAAAATTAATGATGGGTTTGGTCTGAGGATCAAATGAGAGCAGTTTGGTTATAGGTCCTTCATGTGACGATGGGCCAGTTGTCTTCCCATCAAAAACACTAAATAACTTCCTGAGTGGCAGTTCATTAAAATGCAACTTGCATATGAGCCATTGAAGTGGTTTTTTAAGATGTAACTCCAACAGTGTGATTATTCCATTCTTGTTACCCGTATTCACAGGAGTTCCATCGCAAATCACTGCTCTTAAAGTCTCTGTAGATCTTGTTCGTTCAATAATACCCAGAATTTCATTAAATACATCTGGAGATCTTCCTGAGTTAGGACTAACGTGATCGATGTAACATGCATCTGGAAATGACACTAGCACGTAATGTTCTTCTCTAACTTTTCTACGCACACCTCCAGTATCGACAAGTGTTTCATCTATTTTTCCATCGAAACCAATGCAGACCATACCTCTGTGTTGCAGCAAATGCTTCTCTGACTGTTTGTCTCTCCAGTATTTTCTTTGGCGTTGTAACTTACTTGGATCAACAACGTTTTTTGGTGACACAAGTCCGAGGTCCTTGAGGGCAGCATTAACTATGAGACATGCATCTCTATTGCTCACATTTGTCCTCTCTAATGCTTTACACAACTCAGGATACTGGTTTCTATTTTGAGGGTGACATTCTTCCATTTCTTCTGATTCTAAGGAAAATGATTCTTCTAGCACATCACTCTCACTGCCTGATAATTCAACTGAACTTACACATTTTTGCGTATCTTTGTGTCTCATCTTACTTTCAAATGTCAACCGTTTCCTTTTCCTTTCCTGAAGTTTCATGTTTTTCTCTGTTCTTTCCTTGTCCACATTTCCTATTATCATGCGTCTTGAAGTGTTTTGATCAAGCCAAAATTGCCATTCCAATACATGGATTTTCTTTTCATTGGGACATTAACATTGATTACGTTCAACTATACCATTATGACACACTTGCACGCGCTAATGTCGAAGAGACAAGAAAATGATTTTATTTTATCTTGATATTTTTGAGAAGATAGTTTATTTCTTGAATATTTCATAAAATCATTGACATTCACTATTATTCTCTTCACTTTCACTATAACACTTTCAAATTCTATTGTTGGAATGCCTGCTTTATTGTATATGCCTTTAACTTCTGTTGCCACTAACTTTGCTAGATGAGTAACACTGGCATCTTTGTTGACTACTTGATGGAACTTGTAGGCTCTAAAAACATCCTCAGCCAGTGGTAGCTGATTTTCGACAAGTGGTTGTGGATAACCGAATATTGCATGCCTGTCTTTATGCCTTGTTGCACATGCCATGATACGTCTTGCAATAATAGTAATAAACACTGCACCCACAGGACTTATCTCAAACGTCGAATAGTCTGGATCTGAAATGAGACAAAAATAGCTCTCAATTAGTATTAAAACCAAATTTTGAAGAACAAAGCATATAAAATTCATAACTTAAGAACTTGAAATATACAAAGATTGGACTATTATCTAAAAGTTTTAGACACGGAATTTTGATATTTTAAGTTTTGTGCTCAGCGTTGTCAAATTTCCAAACCCATTTTTTTTTAATTTTAAAATGAAAAATTGCGGTAATTTTTTTTCTATTCAAGCGAAGTGAGTAAATTTTCAGAGCTTATGTAGTCGGGGAGATGCATATTTCTTACTTAGATAACTTCTTTGTATTTTTTATTAGTTTTGGATTTTTTCTTGAACCAAATTTAAAAACAAAAAAATTTTGGAAATTTTTTTAAAAATTTCTTTAGAGTATACAAAAAATTATCTAAGTAAAAAAGATGCATCTTGCCAAACTATATAAGCCTTGAAAATTTGATGTTGAAGATGAGTAGAAAAAATATATCAAAATATATCAGCCCCAAGCAAAAATAGCCGAAATACCCAAAAATTGGTGCCGGCCCTTTAAAAAAATTAAAGTTGGGCCCCTAACATTGAGTAAAAATGATGCTAAGGGAAGCCAGGAGCCCAATTGGCCTGTTTGGTTCCCACAAAAATTCAATGTTAATATATACTATATATATATATATATTATATATATATTATATATATATATATATACTAATATATATATATATATATTATATATATATATATATATATATATATATTATATATATATATATATATATATATATATATATATATATATATATTATATATATATATGCAAATATATACTGCTAATGAGGATTCAAACTCTGACCTCTTAGATAGTAAAACATTGCGCTAACCACTACACCACTAATGGTACAAAAAGGAATCACGTTGGAACTTCTCATTAACAACCGCCATGACTCCATTCCAAAGGACCCCTCCGACCACACTCGGGAGTAAGGTTAGCGGGTCAGCTCTATCCTCAGAAACCGCAGCTCAATAAGTATATATAAATACCACATAAACCGTGGGATAAAATTTACAAATTAAATATACTGCTAATGAGGACTCGAACCCTGACCTCTAAGATGGTAAGACATTGCCCTAACTACTACACCACTGATGGTACAAAAAGGAATCACGTTGAAACTTCTCATGAACAACCACAATAACTCCATCCCAAAGGACCCCTCCGACCATACTCATGGGATGGAGTCATGGCGGTTGTTCATGAAAAGTTCCAACGTGATTCCTTTTTGTACCATCAGTGGTGTAGTGGTTACCGCAATGTTTTACCATCTTAGAAGTCAGGGTTCGAATCCTCATTAGCGGTATATAATTGTCAATTTTATAAATATATATATATATATATATATATATATATATATATATATATATATATATATATATATATATATATATATATATATATATATATATATATATATATATATATATATATATATATATATATAAAATTTAAAAAACCTGAATGATATAAAAATAGGACTACTGAAAAAAAAAAAAATTACTGTGAGAATATATTGTTGAACTCTTTTTATATAAAGTGGTACAGTGGTTAAGTGTTGGACATATTGGCGTAATCATAATTATGGTTCAAGAGGCTGGGAAACCTCTTAACCAGTATTTCTTCCTTCCCAAGTACGGTTCCAGGAATATGAATAATTTCTGCAGCCGACACCACCCTGCTTTATGCGGGATATGGTGCTGATATATATATATATATATATATATATATATTATATATATATATATATATATATATATATATATATATATATATATATATATATATATATATATATATATATATATATATATATATATATACTATTATATATATAACATCCGCATCCGCATCCGCAAAATTCAACATTAACATCCGAAAATTAACATCCGCATCCCGCATCCGCATCCGCACTTTCAAAATTCATCCGCATCCGCATCCGATCCGCATCCGCATCCGCATCCGCATCGACATCCGCGCATCCGCATCCGCAAATTAGAATATGACATCCGATCCATCTAAATATATATATATTATATATATATTATATATATATATATATATATATATATATATATATATATATATATATATATATATATATATATATATATATATATATATATATATATATATATATATATGCGAATTGTAGATCAAGAGTGAGGGTGAAGGAGAACTATCGGATTACTTTAGCATAGGAGTGGGATTGAGACAGGGGTTTGTAATATCTCCATGTTATTTAATCTATTGATGAATGGTTTACTTAGAAAAATCTAGAGAGAAGGGAAGAGTAATACGTTGAGAAATTTGGAGGGTGAATGTGAAGTGAATGTTTTACATTTTGCAGATGATGCGGCATGTGTTGGTGGCAGAATCTGGAGAAAAGATGAGAATACTTGTAAGAGAGTTTAGAGAGTTTGAAGGGAAATGTGCAAACACGAGATTGAAATTCAATCCAGCGAAGAATAAAGTTATGAGGATTGGAAGTGGGGATGAGGAAATGTGGAGGGAGGAATTGGTTTGTAGAAGTGTGAGAATGGAAACTTGAGGAGGTGAATGAATTCAAATATCTAGTAATGTTGGGTTTAAGGTATGGGTGGGAAGGAAAAAGGAATAAAGAACAGAGTGGTAGAAGGAATGAGGGTATTGGGGGGCCTAAGAAAAGTATGGAAGAAAGGAAAAATTTTGAGAGAAATAAAGATAAGAATGTTTGAATGTATGTGTTCACCTTCTGTATTGTATGTGTGTGAAACATAGACGATAAGTGCTCGGTCGAGAAAAAGTTTCAATGTCTTTGAGATGAAAGATTTGAGAGCGATATATAAATTGAGAAGGATTGATAAGATTAGAAATGAAAGAATAAGGGAGATGTGTAAATGGAAGAAGGGTGTAATTAATAGATAGGAGGAGGATGTGCTAAAATGGTTTGGACATATGTGAAGAATGAAAGAGAACAGAATGGTTGGCAAGGTACGTAGATCCGATGTAGATAGGGAAAGGGTTGGGGGAGGGGAAGGCCGAAGTGGAGATGGATAGATGGAGTGAGAGTGATTTTGATGGAAGGAATTTGAGTTTAGACGAGGGTAGAAGATTTGTGGAGACAGAGATGGAGGGAGGTGGTGAAAGCGTTGAAAGGTAAGAATAGTTATGTTTGTAAGGGAATTGTGACGGGCACCACCTCACGAAAGTGGGAAAGGTGATAGTGAAATATATATATATATATATATATATATATATATATATATATATATATATATATATATATATATATATATATATATATATATATATATATATATATATATATATATATATATATATATAATTAACATCCGCATCCGCATCCGCATCCGCATCCCTCATCAAAATTAACATCCGCATCCGCATCCGCATCCTCATCAAAATTAACATCCGCATCCGCATCCGCACTTTCGAAAATTCAACATCCGCATCCGCATCCGCATCCCGCATCCTCTCCAAAATTCAACATCCGCATCCGCATCCGCATCCGCAAATTGGAAAATATGACATCCGATCCATCACTATATATATATATATATATATATATATATATATATATATATATATATATAATATATATATATATATATATATATATATATATATATAATATATATATATATATATATATATATATATATTCTATATAGAAATAGTCTGGGAGAGTTTTAGCAGACTAAAAACCTCTGTTATATAACTGTCTGCGAATAATGGATTCAACCTTTGATCTCGTTGCCATTGGCCCGAGTTGCGGTCGGGGAGATCCTTTGGGATTTGACGTTGCGACGGAATGTTGTGAGCAAGTTCCGAAGCGATTTCCTTTTGTATCGCCGTGGCCTAATGGATAACGCATAAGACTACCATCTTAAAGGTCGCTGGTTCGAGTCCAATAGCAGACATTAATTTTCTATATATATATATATATATATATATATATATATATATATATATATATATATATATATATATATATATATTTATGTGTGTGTGTGTGTGTGTGTGTGTGTGTGTGTGTGCTTTAATATACTGTTATTGATAGAGAATGAAGAGCAAATTATATCCTCGTGTAATAGATTTTTACAGATATAACTATAATTTTCTTTACCAACAAATGAAATAATAAAAACACTTGCAAAATCTTTCATGAATATTTCTCTTCGTAAAGTATATCAAATTATAAAATAATAAAATAAATTAAATAATAAAAATTCTACAAAACCAAAAATGAGTCAATAGTGAGTCATGAAAGTGAATATATATATATATATATATATATATATAATATATATATATATATATATATATATTATATATATATATATATTATATATATATATATATATATATATATATATATATATATATATATATATATATATATATATATATATATATATATATATATATATATATATATATATATATATATATATATATATATATATATATATATATATATATATATATATATATATATATATATATATATATATATATATATATATATAAAAGAAAGAAACAATGTTAAATTAACTTCTGAATAATGTTTTTAATATCTGTAATTGAGTTTCTCTTTATTATTGTACCAATTTTAAGTTGAAACTTCCCAAAACATGTTAAATCATTCAATTTAAAAAAGCTTCAGATGAATTATATTTAAAAGAAATTCAAATTAATGTAAAACGCTGACTTAAATTTAAAGGTTTTAGGAATGTAATTAATTTTTAGGTTTAGAAATTTGATTTGGGATTTCAAACATATCATTTGAAAGTCATAATTTTATGCATATGAAAGATAACTGAACGCAAGATCAAAGGAGTTTACATACTTGAACGATTTCATTCATACGCACACATATATACGTAAATACATACGTGCATAAGACATGCATACACACATTCATAAATAAGCACATATATACATACATACATACTAATTTCAAAGAGATTTTACATTTTAATTTCTAATAATATTCCTAATCATTTCAACAATATTAAAAAAAATAGGCTTTTTCATTTGAAAATATTATTATAAATAATCTAATTTTTCGTAACTGCTATTTATTATTTTAATTTTAGTATTTACAGTTGGCTCTCAAAATAAATACTCTTCATCAATTTTATCAAAAATCAATTTAAAATATTTGCCTTTCTCTATTTCACAATCTATCTATTTATATTTATATTAATCTCTGTCTCTTTCCTGTTAATCTTTATATCTATTTATTTTTATTTTAATCTCTCTCTCTCTCTCTCTCTCTCTCTCTCTCTCTCTCTCTCTCTCTCTCGCTGTTAATCTATCAATCTATTATATTCATACTGAACAGGAAAAAATGTTTTCACCTTCTACATATGTATGTATGTATGTATGTATGTATCTATCTATCTATCTATCTATCTATCTATCTATCTATCTATCTATCTATCTATCTATCTATCTATCTATCTATCTATTTATAATGAATTTTAAAATGTAAGAGAAAATGCAGTTAATGTAGAATTTGCAAACTCAAATATAAAATTAATATTGAAAGTGCCATTTTTATTATGCAAGTGAGAGAGTCTTATCAGAAAGAAAAAGGAAGAAATTGATGACGTCGGCTCGTTTTCAAAAATGAAACAACAAAAGATGCGAAAAAATGAAATAGAGCTTTTCGATAGCAAAAATTCTTTGAAGATATTTTTTTTTCACTCGTAATAATTACTATATATAATATATATATATAATATATATATATATATATATATATATATATATATTATATATATATATATATATTATATATATATATATATATATATATATATATATTATATATATATATATATATATATATATATATATATATATATATATAATATATATATATATATATATATATATATATATATATATATATATATATATATATATATATTATATATATATATATATATATATATATATAATATATATATATATATATATATATATATATATATATATATATATAATATATATATATATATATATATATATATCACCATCTCCCCTCATGATTACATGGTGATGTTGGCTGCAGAAGTTATACTTAATGCATCTGCATCCGACATTTTGCTCCGGAATTCGCGGTATGGTGACCATCCTTGTAATACCATTTTAATACTGTACAAATTCTCGTTCGGATATACAGTGTAGTTGTCGGATAGAATATTTTTAATTTTTCTTTCTTATTTTGTCTCGACCATTTTAAAAAATTCTTTAAAGTGTCATTTTCATTCTTTGCACTGAGGGAATGAACTTGACACTATTTAGTTCGACAGTCAGTAAATGTTAAGTAATACTTTGCTTTATCATTTGACCCTATTCTCGTGTGGCCATACATACATCCGAACTAACGATTTACAAAATTTTAATATTTTAGTACTTCTTTCAAAAAGAACCTTTCGTCATGTTTCCTCTACTATAAATATAACATTTCAAATATTATCAACATCGTTGTAATGACTATTCCTTTGATCGTTACCTTTTTCTTACCGTTAGGAACTTTGAATTTATGTGTTCTATACGACGAGGCCATGCGGCAAAATTTATCTAAATTAGAATGAGAGAGAGGTTCGTCATTTACTTCTACTCAATCAGAATGTTACCATTCATTAACAAATACCAATCGCTAACTTTATTCGCGATTGCCTCAACCTTTTTCATTCTAGTCGGTATAAACTAACCTGAAAATTTCTGTCAATAATTTTCAAAACAGAAAGTAAGTTCTTTCAACTAGCGAA